>JASANB010002642.1:0-19275 GCA_030248155.1 Sabatieria punctata
CCTTAGTGCTACAGGGCTGCCCGCTTAGTATGTTATGCCCAATAGCAACACCAATCATTCCTGCAAGTTTCAGGCCTGTACTCCTTGTATTCCCGAAAAAAATTAAATTTGCGTGGACCAACTTCATTCCTAGTTTTCGGGTCATAAAACCAGTATGAGCTCCGGAATTTTGGAACCACACTTGCAGAATATTTAGCCAACCATGTTGTTAATTTTTGCTGAAAATTTGAGCCAAATCGGTAAAGAAGTGACTGAGAACGAAACGCTTGAGTGAAGGCCGAAAAAGCGATGGGACATTTTTTTGATCTATACTGTATATACATATGACCCGTGCTAAGTGTTCCTTCCTTCCACATTTGATTGTCAGGAGTGTGTTACTGTGTGAACGGAATAAAACCAAATTCGACATAAATGTAGTGTCAAGAGTAACTTATGATGTTCTATCTTCCATCACATGTGGACGGATTGTGTCTTTTCCTTTTTGAATAGGAAGTTGTTTCATCTCTACGCTAAAATGGGTTCTAAATTACTTCGGTACTACGTCTTTAGTTTAGCTTAGTTTAGTTTATTCAAGATTAAAGGGCAGCTGGGCCGATTGGCCGGCTACATACCACCCTACTGCTACACTAATCTGAACTTATACTTTAGTAAAGCTTATCGGACACGATTATGCAATACTGAACCAACAGACCAGATTGAGGGCTGGCCATTAGCCGGCTACAAAGCCCTGTCCATGAGATACTTAGTAATGCGTCCCCCACCCCCCCCCCGCCCCCCCCCCCCCCCCCCCCCCCCCCCCAACAACGTTTTGGACATTTTGACAGAAACTAGAGACTGTTGATGTTGAGTTACTTTCAATGCATTTTTAAGGCTGCCTGCTTGTATTGTTTCAGTGGCTAGGTATCTCTAAGCTACTGTGGGAAACATATATGTTTTATCATACCCATGTAACAGGGGGGGTCTGGGGGTTGCCCCCGCCCACTTAGGCCAGACCCCCCCCCCCCCGGGATGGGGACACCCCACCCCCGAGACGATTTCACCGACCCCCCCCCCCCCCCCCCCGATTTTTCTGGCAAGTAAATTTTCGAGCTAAAGTTTTTGCAATTTTTTACACTTTCACACACAAAATTTGCAAAAATCGCCTGCAAACAGCACTTTTAAGCTAGCATTTCAGCCCAAATTAGCGATTTTTCGATTTTTAGGCCAAAATTTGCGATTTTCGATTTTTTGAGCGTTTTTAGTGCCCACCCCCCCCCCCCCCAAATTTGGCAGAGCCCCCCCCCCGCGGCCGGCGCCAAATCCCAACCCCCCCCCCCCATCGGCGGATGACCTGTTACATGTACTGTGATTTTATGTATATGTTTTAAAACATAAATATAGTTTGTTTTTGGGAAAACATATATGTTATGTTTCTCAATATATATGTTTGCATGTCAAATATGTGTTGTATTTATATGTTTTTTTGAGGCCAATATGTTCCTGGAAACATATACATATTTTTGCTATAGGAATTCATCATTTCAAGACTTTTGGTTGCTGTTTGACAGTGAAACTTTTCCAAAATCTGACTTTCACTTAAACTTATTGAATCTGAGTATGCTATCTAAACATTTTTATAAACCGTTTTAGTAAATAGGAAATTCAGAATCTCAAAGTTTGAATTATCGAAAATTAAGACAAAATACAAGTGAATTAGCTGACTTTTACACAAATATGTTTTATGTTTAGAACTATGTGCATATTCAATTTTCAGAAACATATAACTATATGTGTTATTTATATGTTTGATTGGCGAAGAACATATATGTATAGTTATATGTATATGCCTTAAAATTTCGATATTTTCCCACTGTACTCTATAAGCCCAATTTCCACTGCGTAGAGTGCAAAAATGCTCGAAATTCTAGTTTGTTGCTGAAAATCGCGTTCACCTGTAATCTCGGCTAAAATATGCAGTTGAAATCGCTTGTTTTGCGGAGTTTAGCAAATTTCTGCTTCCGCAATTGTAAAAAGATTGGGATTCAGAAAGTCGGAGAGTGTAAATCGAAATATTATTTACGTGGGTCGCTTCCATGGCGAGTGGGACAGGGGAGAGCCCTGTTGTTGCATACATGTGCATATGCATAAATATCAGCTTAATTGATCTGAAGGAGGAAGAGACCGTGACAAATAGTTTCTTGATCTTCAGGTATCACCTTCTATTTCGTGTCGTCATCTATTCCCCAATGAAGAACTGGCCATCGACGATTTTTCCATGTCACCGGAGTGCTTCATTGGAGGTACAGTACACTGCCTGCTGGGGGTTGTTTTAATCAGTGCTTGTTCATTACCAAAGCAGCGTTTCAAATTTGATAGCAAATATCTCAGGAAGCAAGCACAGTATCTTAATGAAAATTGAACCAATCTCTTAATAATTTATTTGTCCTTAATTCAAAAAGGATTCATTGAAATCGGTTGAGATTTGCGGTTGCAACAATAGAAAACTACTGGCTTGTTTGTTTTGGCAGCAAATTTCACACTGAGAGCAGTGTTGTTCTAGTAAATTTACTGAGTAAAAGTTACTCGGTACTTAGTTATTTTGAATTAAAGTAAGTACTTTTTACTTACCGGTAAAAATTTTCTTAATTTTACTTACTGAATACCGAGTTTCAATTTTGAATTACTCAATTAGAAAAAATATTCGATAAACTCAGCACTCGGTAATTTACTGAGTTGTTTACTGAGTAAAAACTTCTGCAATAGGTATAGCTCGTCGCATCTGTGTAGAAAATAATACAGTTTTTCTTTCATTTATCCATCTGCTCGCAACAAAAAACACATTTTTTGCAACTTTTTTGCGATTTTCACGGCTTGTATAACCCCAACATTGTTTGCGTGGTAGCATTGCTATAAACAGGTGCGAAGACTCGGTATTTAGGGTTTTGGATTATGAACTTTATCTACTACTATTAGCTATATTTTGATTAACATTTTGACTGTGAGGAAATTATGAAAATTAGAACAGATTTTCACTTACCAATTTTTCCTGGCTTTTCATCTAAAGCTAGATACCAGAGCCTCTGGTCTCTATCTATTGTGTGCATATTTTTTTAGGGCGTTTCAACCATGCTAATTACTGCCATAAATAATGTGAAATGGCGCAAAACACGATTGGAAAATTTTTAGAAGCTAAAAGCTATATCAGCAAAGATTTTCAGACAATTGTAGCATATTTCTGAATGTTGAAGATTTTACTGAGTTTACTGAATTGTTACTGAGTACTTACCGGGTTTTCATTGAAAAACACAGTACTTACTCGTACTTACCGAATTTAAAGAAATCTGGATTTACTTACTGAATACTTACCGAGTTTTAGAAATTTGAGCTAGGCACAACACTGACTGAGAGTTTCGTGTTGTTTTTCAAAATTCTGCACAGCCCATACACATCATGCAGCGATACAGTAGCCACAAGTTTCAGCAGACAGTTGGCGGGCGAGCTACATTCCAAACGAGTACAACTTCAGCAGCTGTGGTGCGAAAGGGTGGCGCGGACCCACAATAGGTCAGTGTGAGCGCAGCTACAACAACACTGCTGTACAGGTGGTTCTGCCCACTAGTACTGAAGCTGCCAACAGTCCTGAGAAACATCCACAGGGTTTCCAGAGGTGGACCGTGCCTTTCTCGGGACAGTACAGGTCAGTCACTGCACTGCACTGCACAATTCTAATATCTCTTCACGCTCTTACAGTTAGATGCCAGCAAACTATGTTCATGTAAATTACAGTCATTGCAGGGTGCTGGCATATGGAGCTTCAGGAGGAGCTCTTGCCGAGCGGAATGGCAAGACAGTGAAAAACTATGGGGCAGCGGTGGAGTCTGTCTTTGAATGGGAGGAAGGCAAGGTGATGGACATCGTCATTGGTCAGCAGGGCTCCACTCCCTGTCACAACGACACCAAGCTCACCCCTACATGGAACCCCAGATGGACCAAAGTGGTCAGTCCGACTTTTCTACTATACTGAATGTCACAATGGCCTGTAAGCCCAGAATCTTTGCTAAGAGGCACTCAGCATGTAGGCTGAGCCTCCAAGTGAACCCGTCGCTTTGTTGTTTCAAGATCTTATCAAGTTTGTCAACCATTTCTTTAGCTATTGACGACAATATATGTATAACAAGTAAAAACACGGATCTTGTCCATGGTTAGTTTAGACCAAGGATGGATATTTTTCCGAAAAAAACCTCGGCCTGTTTTTTTTTTCAGATTTTTCCGTTTATTTCGGTTTTTCGCGAAGTCGCGAAAAAAAAAACTCCAGCTCAACTTCTCGGTATCCTAGCCAGGTTTTATGATTCTAACGCTTTCTAGCGCCTCCCTCAGTCTTTTCAGACAAGAAATACAGGTGTTACATAGATATAAATCACGAAACAGGCATGAAACAGTGCCTGACAGTTTCCATCAATAACGCTATATGCAAATTTTCTCACAGCAGTTTGCATTTTTGTTTTATCATGCCAAATTTGGTCTGTTCTGTTGTTTTTCTAACAGTTTAGAGTCAGTATGGCCTATTATTCATCGCAAAAGTCCATTTTTTAACAGAAAAATGACATAAATCAGCTATTTTCAGGTTGAATTTTTTTCCGCGATTTATGCTTTTTCCGTCCCTTACGAAAAAAACCCGTTTTTTTCGGGAAAAAACGAAAAAAAACACACCTCACATCCCTGGTTTAGACTATCCTGTGTGTTATGGCAGCCCCGGCATCTGTTGAGAGTGGTTGTTTGTGGGGTCTAAACCAATCAAAGTGACTTTAACTAGTTGACACCCAACCCAGTCCACCGAAAGCCAGTGATGGCAAGTAGGCAAATTGGAACCGAACCAGAGGTGCCGTTGCACCTTATGATAGCAATGGGGAGGGCTACCCCATTGAAAGGGTATGGGGTGTCCTGAGGTATCTGAAAGGGCAGTAGAATTTGAACAACAACAGCAGCGCATAAACACCTAGATGTCTTGAACATAACATCACAGGGGAAACGCAAGATTGCATTCCAAAGGCAGTTTAAGCCTGTTTTTCAGAAGCCATTGGAGTTCTACCGAGCCATCAGTCAGGCGTGCGAGGAGAAGCAACCAAAGGCAGCTTACGACAATCCAGAACTGTTGTTGGGTACGGGCGGAGGCGGCGCCACCTGGTTGATCGACACACAAACTCAGCGTGTTCAGCTGGTGGCGGCTGGGGGTGGCGGGCTGTTCTCGATCAGGGTCAAAAACAAGCCCACCGCTGCTGCTGTTGGCTGGACCGATTCAAAGAAAGTCACGCAACTCTCGGGTCAGTCGGTGATTGGCTATACAAAGGCGAAGCAGAAGCTGATTGCTGGTAGGTTACGGTGGTTGCTGATCATTGGTCAGATCTTGATGTTCAGGGGCTGGGGCAGGACTCCATTGTGTGTCCAAGACGTGTAAACACCCAATCGAAGGCAAGTCATTGACCAGTCAACGTAGACTTCATGGTGGTCGTTGTCCTTCATCCACCTCGCAGGACTTCTTCTGGCCTCTTCATGGGGGATTCGGAGGTGGGGGAGCTGCCTGTGGAACCGGTGGTGGGGGTGGAGCTGGGTACCAGGGTGAGTAATGTTTCACTATGTTTACTTATTGTCTTGGTAAATTTGCTTCGCAATTGTATTCGTCTACTTGCTTATGTTAAATTTGCAGCCTTGGCCTTCGGTTGTCTGGTGCGCCAGGGCGGGTTGGGCATACGTGAGAGCGGTTGTTTGTGCGTTCGAAATCAGTCTGACTGGAACGTGACTAGACAATGCAAAACCTTGTTGAAAACCGGTACCTGAAACCCTATTTTAGGTTAAAACGTACAAAAATTCAGAATAACTGGCCACCAAGATAGGGTTTCAACTTCCAGACCGGTAGATTCGGTTTCAGCACCGGTAGAAACAAACGATTTTTCCGTTCAGCTCACCTGAATGGAAAATTTTGAACAACCATTGCTAGCCAACAAGCTGACATTTTTTCCTGCGAATTTGTCAGCCACTACAGTTTCTACAAAAGAAGCTCTAGTCCAATTTACAGAACAAACGGCCACGAATTGAGCTCACAGAAGCATTTCAAATTTTTCCATTCAGGTTAGCTGAACGGAGAAATTGTTTGTTTCTACCGGTACAGAAGGCAAACAGGGTTTCAAGACTTTATAAACCATATTCATGGTTTCAAAATAGGCCTCAAGTGGGGTTCCGGTACCCTAAGTTGGGTTTCTGAGGCGCTAAATAGAGTTCCAAAGCTGTAATTTGGGTTTCTGAAAAACTGAAACGGGTTGCAGAACCCTAATTTGAGGCCCTAAATAGGGTTGCGGAACTCATATTTGGGTTTAAAAATTTCTACATGTGGTCCCAGAAATCCATTTTAGCTCCATTATACGGACTAAAATAAGTTTTTTTAAACATTTTACAGTAAAAATTCGTTTTTAAGCGAAATAGAGGCTTTTTGCATGTTTTAAAAAAAATTGTCAAATGGGCGCCCTAAGGGAGCTAAGAGCACAGCACCATGGCATTAACGCCAGGAGCTCTCTGCCAATGCAAGCATGCAGTACAGTTAAAGAAGGGCGATGCATATGCTTAGTGTGCAAAAATACCGGTTTCCCAAATTGGCCTTGTCATAGGACTTCGTTCCCCCTCAAATCGTATCTATAACCAAAAGAACAGTTCTCTTCCCAATCGATTCTATATTCAGGCGGTGACGCAGGCAACGGCACAAGCGGAGAGGGAGGAGTGTCATACAGTTCAAGTGCCGGTGCGATCTTTCGCACCGGCGTCCAGTCAGGGGACGGAGTCGTGATGATCTTTCCATGTCGACTGCGGTGTCCGGAGGGTGGAGTTTGTAGGTTCAAGCGGGCCAAGCAAGTTTGTCTTTGCATCACCAGTGGCAAAATCGTGGCAGCTCCTGATGCCAACTCTTGCATCAAGACTGGTCAGTCAATTTGAGCTTTTCTCTTTTGAAATAGACAAGAAGCATTGGTTGCAGAGACGACAATGGGTCCGTCGATTTTGCCGGATCAGACTCCTCCAGACAGGGACTTCTTCTTCGCCATCATTGTGGCTGTGGTTATTCTGTTTGCGGCCATCATCTTTGTCATCGTTTACATCGGTAAAAGTAGTGTTTCATCGTTTTTGTATAACTCAGCTATTGAAAACTTTTTTAGTCCGTTCTTAAAAAAGTGGTTCCCTTTTTGTATCTTTTTTCCTTTCGGACTAGGACAGTCAGGCACTTAACGCCGTTTATGGTACCGGTACCTAGGGTAATAGTACCGTATATGGTACCGGCACCATTATGATGCCCCCACGTTCGGCGACTGTGGTTGTACCATATATGGTACCCCTACCCATGGCCATGGGTGCCGGTACCATATATGGTGACGGTACCATACAGTACATGGTACCACTACCTCCATATATGGTACGAAATCTGAACAGAGTGGTACCATATGGTACCGGTACCATGTATGGTGACGGTCCCATATATGGTACCACTACCCTAGGTACCGGTACCATATATAGTACCGGCACCTTATATGGCGTCGGTACCATAAACGGCGTTAAGTGCCTGACTATAGAAGTAGCCAACTGCTATAGACGCAAGGTCCGGCAGTCTCCTTAACAACAACCCTCCCCTTTGCTGTCCGTGTATGACATGTTGGTGATGTACTGTATTTCAGTCTACCAGTACGGTTGTGCCCATCCAACCAAGTTCAAATATGGTCAAGATGGAATTGTGCTGCGTCAATTGCCCCAAGTGGCCAGTGGAAACTCTCAAATTGAGTTCAACCCCAACTATGAGTTTGCCTGTTCGTTCGCTGACCTCAGAGAAATCCCTAGAAACAGCGTTGTCCTCATCAAGTACCACGCTTTTCCGTATTTTCTCTGAACTTTTGCTCATTCTTATTAATCTAGGGCACTGGGCCAAGGCGCATTCGGTGAAGTGTATGAAGGAGTGCTCTCCAATGTTCCTGATGAGCCGATGAGTTTGTCGATCGCGGTCAAAACCCTGCCTGAATTTGCAACTGAACAGGCTCAGCTGGACTTTCACATGGAAGCGCTGATCATGAGGTCAGTATAATTGACAATGCTCAAATAATCAAAAGAGAACTTTTAGCAAGTTCCACCACCAAAACATCGTCCGATTTATTGGCGTCTGCTTTGAAAAGATGCCCAGGTTCATTGTGCTCGAGTTACTGAGCGGAGGAGATCTGAAGTCATTTCTGAGGGAAAACCGACCACGATGGGTAATTAAAAACAAAGTCAGATTTACTGAATTTTTATGTTTGTGTACTGTATGCGATTAATCCCATGGCCTTACTCATCCAATCTCCACACACCCCACCTTTGAGGGATAACCTGTGGTGCATGGTTACATGTATGGATCCTAACCATAGCTGAGTTTTAGACATCACCTCCAAAATTAGCCATGCTTGATTTACTAAGAATGGCTTTGGACGTATCGCGAGGTTGTCAATACTTGGAGGAGAACCATTTCATTCACCGAGATATCGCGGCTCGCAACTGTCTTCTCACAACGAAACAACCGGGTAGAGTGGTGAAGATCGCTGACTTTGGAATGGCTCGAGATATTTATCGGTTTGCTACTGCTTGTTTTTCATTTTTGCATATTTTTACATTTTGTTTAGAGCCGATTATTACCGGAAAGGAGGGAAAGCGATGCTTCCTGTCAAGTGGATGCCTCCTGAAGCTTTCCTCGATGGCATCTTTACATCGAAAACTGATGTTTGGTGAGTAGGCTTCTCCTATGGTCGAGTTCATTCATACGTACATGTAACAGGTCATCCGCCGAAGGGGGAGGGGGGTTGTGGGAGGTCTGGCGCCGGCCGGAGGGGTGTCTGAGCCAAAATTTTGGGAGGAGGGTTGGGCACTAAAAACGCTGAAAATCGAAAAAATCGCAATTTTTTGGCTAAAAATCGCCAAAAATCGCTAATTTGGGCTGAAATACAGCTAAAAGTGCTGTTTTGCAGGCGATTTTATTATACTCTTTATTTATTACATTACATTACATTCTTTATTTATTACATTCTTTATTTATTTCGTTTTATGACATGTATTTCATAATAACTGTGTCGATGGCTTTTTCGCTGAATTCTGATAAATTAGTAGATTTTCGAATTTTTTTCTTTGGTTTTTTAAAACTAACGAAAAATCTTCTAAAAACAAACTGTTTCCAAATACGGGAAAATCTAGAACAATTTAGAAGAATAACTAAAAGAATCTAAGTCTAACTATTGTCCAAAAATTTGCTCATTTAAATGAATTTTTATTGCATTCAATTTTTTTCCAAATCCCGGGCACGGGGTTGCAAAAAAGTTACGACATTTTTTTGCTTTTCGACGGGGGGGGGTGCAAAATTATGACAACCGATGACAAGAGCGGAGGGGGGGGGTAAAAAAATGGCCAAAAATCTATGACGTCATTTTTGCACGGCCCCTAAGCGGTTTTATGGAGAAGTAACATTTTGTCATGTTTGGAAATTCTACACATTTAGCGCCCTTTGAGCTCTATAGGGGTCCCCAGTAAGAATGTTATGCAAAATGGCAATACCAATCATTCCTGCAAGTTTCAGTACCCATGCTCTTTGAATTAATGAAAAAAAAACTAGTTTTTCGTGGACCACTCTGATTCTTAGTTTTCGGCACACAAAACCTGAGCTAGTCAGAATTTCGGCACCAAACTTGTAGCGTGTCTACCTAGTTATATTGTTAATTAATTGTGAAAATTTGAGCCAAATCAAAGAAACAACCATGAAACAAACCAACCATGAAATAGATGATTTGAAACATAGATAAAACGGGTTTGACGATACACTGTATTATCAAGGTTTTTATGTTGACCACCACTACACCAGTAGTACCTATAGATACGTAGGGGTGCCATCATACATGTACTAGGGGGGGTTTGGGGGGGTTACCCCCCCCCCCCTGCTGGAAAGGCCAAACCCCCCTCACCCCCCACCCCCGAGACAGGTTAAGGGACCCCTCCCCCTGACCAAAAAATACAAGTACTAGTGGTGGCTCCAGTATTAACAAACTGGGTCAGAAATCACTAATTTTTAGCCTAAAATTCACTTGAAAAGCCTTTGGAAACCGAATTTGGCGTTTCCACTGCTGATATTTAAGAAAAATCGGTGTTTTTGGAAGCTCTTTTTATCATTTTTTGCTTGTTTTTAGCTTTAAAACGCTATTTGGCAGCTTAAAATAGCGATTTTTAGCGTCCTTACTGAGAAAAACGTGCTAAAAACGCATTTCTAGGCGTTTTGGCAGGTTTTGAAATTTGGGCCCCCCCAACTGGGCGAAACCCCCCCCCCTCGACCCCCCACCTGAGGAACCCCCCCTACCCCCCTCCCCCAGGTCGGCCCGGAGCTGTTACATGTATGGGTGCCATGTACATATGGCTGCGAGCTCTAAAGCTTCTGAAGCTCTAGATCGGGTTCCTAGTAGAGTCGCGAACAATACCTAAAAAACCCAATACCCCAATACCACCCAACTTAGGCCAGACCCCCCGGATGGAACCCCCAAGACGATTTTTCCGACCCCCCTCCGATTTTTTCCGGCAAATAATTTTGTGAGCAAATTTTTACGATTTGTTACAATTTCAGACAGAAAAATTGCAAAAATCGCCTGTAAATCAGCACTTTTTAGCTGTATTTCAGATCAAATTAGCGATTTTTCGACGATTTTAACCGAAATATTGCGATTTTTGAGCGTTTTTTTAGTGCCCAACCCCCCTCTCAAAATTTGTGCTCAGACCCCCCGGCCGGCGCCAGACTCCACAACCCCCTCCCCTTAGGCGGAGCGGATTACCTGTTAAGATATTCGAAAAAGCATGTGAACAGAAGCTAGGCATGTTAAATTTGAAAGAAAATATTGATGCATAGTTATAGAGACATTTTTGAAAGGAAAGACTGTTACATTGGTTTATTGGGTAGATTCAGGTCCTTTTGTCATTCATGCCTATTAGTGAGAAAAGCTCCGCTGTTTCCAAGATTCGAGATTCAGAGGCCTGTGTGAGACTGTCTCACTGAGACACCTTCAATTTTTATCATTTTCTAAGGTAAAATTCTGATTTAAATTCTGGTATTGTAGGTAACTGCTCCATTGTCAAACAAGGTCAAACTAATAAAATGCTATTAAAATACTATTAAAAATAAATTTTAATATTCATCCCCTCTTTGTATTTTTAACGTAATTTAATATAATAGAGGGCCCTCTATTTTAATATAAATATGAATTTAATACTATTAAAATGGCACTATTAATAATAGTTTTATTTTAATATTAATATATTAAAATTACAGTACTAGGAACTAGAGTGCGAACTGGTATTGGGTATTGGGTATTGGGTATTGGGTGTATTGGGGTGTTTTCCAGGTATTGGGTATTGGGTATTGGGTATTGGGGTTTTTACCCCCCAATACCCAATACTAATTGGGACAGGTAAAAATAGAGAAAAATCGATGTTGACCTGAAAAAATGATCTGAAAGAATCGAAAAAGTTGATCGATAATTCGGTGTAGGAAGCTGTTTTCGCGTTAAGGAGCCGTCCATAAACGATCGTTCCAAAATCACGATTTTTCCTCTCCCCCCTCTCCCAAAATCGCCTTGCGTCCTTTCTTGGGGACCCCTCCCCCTAAGGCGACGTCGTTTTTGGTTTACGCCTCTCCCGATAAAAGTGCAGTACATACAGTACTGTCCTGTTTTCTACTTACCATACTGCGCAATCAATAGAATAAATCCCTACAACCACTCTGGAAAGCTTTTCTGTATGTAGAAACCTCTCACAGAATGTACTTAAAGTGAAAGTAATACAATCGAAGTTCCCTAAAATTCCGAAAAATGCGACGTCGTTTTTTGCTAACCCCCTCCCCTCCTGGTGTGTGGTCTGTCGTCGCATTTCAGCCAACCTCCCTCTGGAACGACAACGTTTATGGACGGCCTAATCAACTAAACGTTCATAGAATTTGCTAAAGTGCAAGCTTTTCTAAGTGCTACACCAGTCGTTAATTTCTCTGTTCTTATCTAAAATAAAAATGCCATTAGAAATGTCACCATAATGTACCAGTACCGTACCCATAGATATTGCGGTGGTGCACAATTTCCGGCAGAGTTAGGAAAAAAATTCACCGGAAGAAACACGACTGAATTGCAAAACAATAAGTACCAAAACTGTTGATTTCTGCTAATTTTACGCCAAAAAATGGCTTCTAAATGCTTTCTGAAAGGCTAAGTTTTCAAATTTTCTCGCCCTACTTGGGCAGCGGCCCAACCAGGCCTCTTAAAAATTTTAATTGCAGTGCCAAAAAATCTTGTGTACTTCACTGGAATGTACCTGTCCAGTGAAATGTAATTTTTGGCCCAGCTACTCAAGTATTGGGTATTGGGTATTGGGTATTGGGGTATTGGGGGTCTCAGGTATTGGTATTGGGTATTGGGTATTGGGGTATTGGGTTTTTTAGGTATTGTTCGCACTCTACTAGGAACCCTATTTAGAGCTTCAGAAGCTTTAGAGCTTTCAGCCATATGTACATGGCACCCATACATGTAACAGCTCCGGGCCGACCTGGGGGAGGGGGGTAGGGGGGGGGGTTTCCTCAGGTGGGGGGTCGAGGGGGGGGGTTTCGCCCAGGTGGGGGGTCCCAAATTTCAAAAAGCTCCAAAACGCCTAGAAATGCGTTTTTAGCACGTTTTTCTCAGTAAGGACGCTAAAAATCGCTATTTTAAGCTGCCAAATAGCGTTTTAAAGCTAAAAACAAGCAAAAAATGATAAAAAGAGCTTCCAAAAACACCGATTTTTCTTAAATATCAGCAGTGGAAACGCCAAATTCGGTTTCCAAAGGCTTTTCAAGTGAATTTTAGGCTAAAAATTAGTGATTTCTGACCCAGTTTGTTAATACTGGAGCCACCACTAGTACTTGTATTTTTTGGTCAGGGGGAGGGGTCCCTTAACCTGTCTCGGGGGGGTGGGGGGTGAGGGGGGGTTTGGCCTTTCCAGCGGGGGGGTAACCCCCCCAAACCCCCCTAGTACATGTATGATGGCACCCCTACGTATCTATAGGTACTACTGGTGTAGTGGTGGTCAACATAAAAACCTTGATAATACAGTGTATCGTCAAACCCGTTTTATCTATGTTTCAAATCATCTATTTCATGGTTGGTTTGTTTCATGGTTGTTTCTTTGATTTGGCTCAAATTTTCACAATTAATTAACAATATAACTAGGTAGACACGCTACAAGTTTGGTGCCGAAATTCTGACTAGCTCAGGTTTTGTGTGCCGAAAACTAAGAATCAGAGTGGTCCACGAAAAACTAGTTTTTTTTTCATTAATTCAAAGAGCATGGGTACTGAAACTTGCAGGAATGATTGGTATTGCCATTTTGCATAACATTCTTACTGGGGACCCCTATAGAGCTCAAAGGGCGCTAAATGTGTAGAATTTCCAAACATGACAAAATGTTACTTCTCCATAAAACCGCTTAGGGGCCGTGCAAAAATGACGTCATAGATTTTTGGCCATTTTTTTACCCCCCCCCTCCGCTCTTGTCATCGGTTGTCATAATTTTGCACCCCCCCCCTTCTAAAAGCAAAAAAATGACGTCACTTTTTTCCAACCCCTTCCCCTGGATTTGCAAAAAAATTCAATGCAATCAAAATGCATTAAAATGAGCAAATTTTTGGACAATAGTTAGACTTAGATTCTTTTAGTTATTCTTCTAAATTGTTCTAGATTTTCCCGTATTTGGAAACAGTTTGTTTTTAGAAGATTTTTCGTTAGTTTTAAAAAACCAAAGAAAAAAATTCGAAAATCTACTAATTTATCAGAATTCAGCGAAAAAGCCATCGACACAGTTATTATGAAATACATGTCATAAAACGAAATAAATAAAGAATGTAATAAATAAAGAATGTAATGTAATGTAATAAATAAAGAGTATAATAAAATCGCCTGCAAAACAGCACTTTTAGCTGTATTTCAGCCCAAATTAGCGATTTTTGGCGATTTTTAGCCAAAAAATTGCGATTTTTTCGATTTTCAGCGTTTTTAGTGCCCAACCCTCCTCCCAAAATTTTGGCTCAGACACCCCTCCGGCCGGCGCCAGACCTCCCACAACCCCCCTCCCCCTTCGGCGGATGACCTGTTACATGTACGTATGAATGAACTCGACCATAGGAGAAGCCTACTCACCAAACATCAGTTTTCGATGTAAAGATGCCATCGAGGAAAGCTTCAGGAGGCATCCACTTGACAGGAAGCATCGCTTTCCCTCCTTTCCGGTAATAATCGGCTCTAAACAAAATGTAAAAATATGCAAAAATGAAAAACAAGCAGTAGCAAACCGATAAATATCTCGAGCCATTCCAAAGTCAGCGATCTTCACCACTCTACCCGGTTGTTTCGTTGTGAGAAGACAGTTGCGAGCCGCGATATCTCGGTGAATGAAATGGTTCTCCTCCAAGTATTGACAACCTCGCGATACGTCCAAAGCCATTCTTAGTAAATCAAGCATGGCTAATTTTGGAGGTGATGTCTAAAACTCAGCTATGGTTAGGATCCATACATGTAACCATGCACCACAGGTTATCCCTCAAAGGTGGGGTGTGTGGAGATTGGATGAGTAAGGCCATGGGATTAATCGCATACAGTACACAAACATAAAAATTCAGTAAATCTGACTTTGTTTTTAATTACCCATCGTGGTCGGTTTTCCCTCAGAAATGACTTCAGATCTCCTCCGCTCAGTAACTCGAGCACAATGAACCTGGGCATCTTTTCAAAGCAGACGCCAATAAATCGGACGATGTTTTGGTGGTGGAACTTGCTAAAAGTTCTCTTTTGATTATTTGAGCATTGTCAATTATACTGACCTCATGATCAGCGCTTCCATGTGAAAGTCCAGCTGAGCCTGTTCAGTTGCAAATTCAGGCAGGGTTTTGACCGCGATCGACAAACTCATCGGCTCATCAGGAACATTGGAGAGCACTCCTTCATACACTTCACCGAATGCGCCTTGGCCCAGTGCCCTAGATTAATAAGAATGAGCAAAAGTTCAGAGAAAATACGGAAAAGCGTGGTACTTGATGAGGACAACGCTGTTTCTAGGGATTTCTCTGAGGTCAGCGAACGAACAGGCAAACTCATAGTTGGGGTTGAACTCAATTTGAGAGTTTCCACTGGCCACTTGGGGCAATTGACGCAGCACAATTCCATCTTGACCATATTTGAACTTGGTTGGATGGGCACAACCGTACTGGTAGACTGAAATACAGTACATCACCAACATGTCATACACGGACAGCAAAGGGGAGGGTTGTTGTTAAGGAGACTGCCGGACCTTGCGTCTATAGCAGTTGGCTACTTCTATAGTCAGGCACTTAACGCCGTTTATGGTACCGACGCCATATAAGGTGCCGGTACTATATATGGTACCGGTACCTAGGGTAGTGGTACCATATATGGGACCGTCACCATACATGGTACCGGTACCATATGGTACCACTCTGTTCAGATTTCGTACCATATATGGAGGTAGTGGTACCATGTACTGTATGGTACCGTCACCATATATGGTACCGGCACCCATGGCCATGGGTAGGGGTACCATATATGGTACAACCACAGTCGCCGAACGTGGGGGCATCATAATGGTGCCGGTACCATATACGGTACTATTACCCTAGGTACCGGTACCATAAACGGCGTTAAGTGCCTGACTGTCCTAGTCCGAAAGGAAAAAAGATACAAAAAGGGAACCACTTTTTTAAGAACGGACTAAAAAAAGTTTTCAATAGCTGAGTTATACAAAAACGATGAAACACTACTTTTACCGATGTAAACGATGACAAAGATGATGGCCGCAAACAGAATAACCACAGCCACAATGATGGCGAAGAAGAAGTCCCTGTCTGGAGGAGTCTGATCCGGCAAAATCGACGGACCCATTGTCGTCTCTGCAACCAATGCTTCTTGTCTATTTCAAAAGAGAAAAGCTCAAATTGACTGACCAGTCTTGATGCAAGAGTTGGCATCAGGAGCTGCCACGATTTTGCCACTGGTGATGCAAAGACAAACTTGCTTGGCCCGCTTGAACCTACAAACTCCACCCTCCGGACACCGCAGTCGACATGGAAAGATCATCACGACTCCGTCCCCTGACTGGACGCCGGTGCGAAAGATCGCACCGGCACTTGAACTGTATGACACTCCTCCCTCTCCGCTTGTGCCGTTGCCTGCGTCACCGCCTGAATATAGAATCGATTGGGAAGAGAACTGTTCTTTTGGTTATAGATACGATTTGAGGGGGAACGAAGTCCTATGACAAGGCCAATTTGGGAAACCGGTATTTTTGCACACTAAGCATATGCATCGCCCTTCTTTAACTGTACTGCATGCTTGCATTGGCAGAGAGCTCCTGGCGTTAATGCCATGGTGCTGTGCTCTTAGCTCCCTTAGGGCGCCCATTTGACAATTTTTTTTAAAACATGCAAAAAGCCTCTATTTCGCTTAAAAACGAATTTTTACTGTAAAATGTTTAAAAAAACTTATTTTAGTCCGTATAATGGAGCTAAAATGGATTTCTGGGACCACATGTAGAAATTTTTAAACCCAAATATGAGTTCCGCAACCCTATTTAGGGCCTCAAATTAGGGTTCTGCAACCCGTTTCAGTTTTTCAGAAACCCAAATTACAGCTTTGGAACTCTATTTAGCGCCTCAGAAACCCAACTTAGGGTACCGGAACCCCACTTGAGGCCTATTTTGAAACCATGAATATGGTTTATAAAGTCTTGAAACCCTGTTTGCCTTCTGTACCGGTAGAAACAAACAATTTCTCCGTTCAGCTAACCTGAATGGAAAAATTTGAAATGCTTCTGTGAGCTCAATTCGTGGCCGTTTGTTCTGTAAATTGGACTAGAGCTTCTTTTGTAGAAACTGTAGTGGCTGACAAATTCGCAGGAAAAAATGTCAGCTTGTTGGCTAGCAATGGTTGTTCAAAATTTTCCATTCAGGTGAGCTGAACGGAAAAATCGTTTGTTTCTACCGGTGCTGAAACCGAATCTACCGGTCTGGAAGTTGAAACCCTATCTTGGTGGCCAGTTATTCTGAATTTTTGTACGTTTTAACCTAAAATAGGGTTTCAGGTACCGGTTTTCAACAAGGTTTTGCATTGTCTAGTCACGTTCCAGTCAGACTGATTTCGAACGCACAAACAACCGCTCTCACGTATGCCCAACCCGCCCTGGCGCACCAGACAACCGAAGGCCAAGGCTGCAAATTTAACATAAGCAAGTAGACGAATACAATTGCGAAGCAAATTTACCAAGACAATAAGTAAACATAGTGAAACATTACTCACCCTGGTACCCAGCTCCACCCCCACCACCGGTTCCACAGGCAGCTCCCCCACCTCCGAATCCCCCATGAAGAGGCCAGAAGAAGTCCTGCGAGGTGGATGAAGGACAACGACCACCATGAAGTCTACGTTGACTGGTCAATGACTTGCCTTCGATTGGGTGTTTACACGTCTTGGACACACAATGGAGTCCTGCCCCAGCCCCTGAACATCAAGATCTGACCAATGATCAGCAACCACCGTAACCTACCAGCAATCAGCTTCTGCTTCGCCTTTGTATAGCCAATCACCGACTGACCCGAGAGTTGCGTGACTTTCTTTGAATCGGTCCAGCCAACAGCAGCAGCGGTGGGCTTGTTTTTGACCCTGATCGAGAACAGCCCGCCACCCCCAGCCGCCACCAGCTGAACACGCTGAGTTTGTGTGTCGATCAACCAGGTGGCGCCGCCTCCGCCCGTACCCAACAACAGTTCTGGATTGTCGTAAGCTGCCTTTGGTTGCTTCTCCTCGCACGCCTGACTGATGGCTCGGTAGAACTCCAATGGCTTCTGAAAAACAGGCTTAAACTGCCTTTGGAATGCAATCTTGCGTTTCCCCTGTGATGTTATGTTCAAGACATCTAGGTGTTTATGCGCTGCTGTTGTTGTTCAAATTCTACTGCCCTTTCAGATACCTCAGGACACCCCATACCCTTTCAATGGGGTAGCCCTCCCCATTGCTATCATAAGGTGCAACGGCACCTCTGGTTCGGTTCCAATTTGCCTACTTGCCATCACTGGCTTTCGGTGGACTGGGTTGGGTGTCAACTAGTTAAAGTCACTTTTGATTGGTTTAGACCCCACAAACAACCACTCTCAACAGATGCCGGGGTATAAGGAAGTCGGGGGTGAGGTGTGTTTTTTTTCGTTTTTTCCGAAAACGGGTTTTTCGAGGGGAGGAGCACGCGGTAACGAAGCGTTAGTCATTTGTTAATGGAGCGAAAGGCAAGCTAGCGTGGGGGGAGAGGGGGGGGTGTAGGGTTTGTGTTGGTAACTAGTGTATTGCTGAAAAGACTGAGGGAGGCGCTAGAAAGCGTTAGAATCATAAAACCTGGCTAGGATACCGAGAAGTTGAGCTGGAGTTTTTTTTTTTCGCGACTTCGCGAAAAACCGAAATAAACGGAAAAATCTGAAAAAAAAAACAGGCCGAGGTTTTTTTCGGAAAAATATCCATCCTTGGTCTAAACTAACCATGGACAAGATCCGTTTTTTTACTTGTTATACATATATTGTCGTCAATAGCTAAAGAAATGGTTGACAAACTTGATAAGATCTTGAAACAACAAAGCGACGGGTTCACTTCGAGGCTCAGCCTACATGCTGAGTGACTCTTAGCAAAGATTCTGGGCTTACAGGCCATTGTGACATTCAGTATAGTAGAAAAGTCGGACTGACACTTTGGTCCATCTGGGGTTCCATGTAGAGAGGGGTGAGCTTGGTGTCGTTGTGACAGGGAGTGGGACCCTGCTGACCAATGACGATGTCCATCACCTTGCCTTCCTCCCATTCAAAGACAGACTCCACCGCTGCCCATAGTTTTTCACTGTCTTGCCATTCCGCTCGGCAAAGGCTCACCTCTGAAGCTCCATGCCAGCACCTAACAATGACTGTAATTTACATGAACATAGTTTGCTGGCATCTAACTGTAAGAGCGTGAAGATATTAGAATTGTGCAGTGCAGTGCAGTGACTGACCTGTACTGTCCCGAGAAAGGCACGGTCCACCTCTGGAAACCCTGTGGATGTTTCTCAGGACTGTTGGCAGCTTCAGTACTAGTGGGCAGAACCACCTGTACAGCAGTGTTGTTGTAGCTGCGCTCACACTGACCTATTGTGGGTCCGCGCCACCCT
>JASANB010002643.1:0-26957 GCA_030248155.1 Sabatieria punctata
AAATGAGCAAATTTTGGGACAATAGTTCTTAGATTCTATTAGTTATTTTTCTAAATTATTCTAGATTTTCCCGTATTTAGAAACAGTTTGTTTTTTAGAAGATTTTTTCGTTATTTTTTTTAGAAAATCAAAGAAAAAAAATTAAAAATCTACTAATTTATCACAATTCAGTGAAAAAGCCATCGACATTATTATGAACTACATGTATTGAAAACAGTAAGGTATCCAAGTAAGGTAAGTGTACGTAGTGTAGGTGGGTACACCTCTTTTGGTGGAGGTAGAAGGAAAAACCTGTCAAGAGAAAAGATAAAATTCTTTTTAAAAGGTGGCTAAATAGAGCATAGAGCCCTGTGCATGGTGCCTCTTTTTCACGGCCTGGCCTGGAACAAGAACATCAATTTCGAGTCCGCTCAGATGACATTTTGCGCCGGACCTTTGGCCCGTTTCAGGAAGAGCCTAAAATCGCCAAAAAAATCTTGCAAAATCACTTGTGCGAGAACTACGTACAGTGCAGTACAAAAGAAACATTTGTAATGACACAGCAACAAACCTAAACATAAAACAGATTTAAAGAAAGCTTGTTTTGGCTAAAGTGTAACCTAGATTTTAAAAGCAACCCAATCCATCCCGGGCAGGCTCCAACCGAACAACCCAGCCAAAATTCTCCGCCGGGCGGCCTGTGCAGGACTCACAATGACCAGAATGCGTTTTAAATGTGTTTTTGAAAGTTAATTTTTCAAAATTTTCTCGCCTTGTTGGTCAGAATCCAAACCAAGCCTCCTCATAATAATAAAACTGTTAATTTTAAGCTAAGCATGCCTTTCAAATGCGTTTTTTAAAGGCTAATTTCTCAAAATTTCCCTATGAGACAAAAGTGACGTCGTCATTGGCCGAACCCCCCCCCTCCTGTCATCGGTTGTCCCTCACTGTGATCGGTTGTCATCATTTGGCAAACCCCTTCCCCTAGCCTATGATCATTTTTGCACAGCCCCTTGTGTGCTGGTATTTACTGGTGTAGACCTAGTGACCGTTAGAGCAAACAGACAGAGCAGTGTTTTGGTAGATACTGTAGATTTTGTTTGTACAGTAGTCAGTGTGCACAAAGTATGAAACAACCGAATAGACATAGTTTGGGAGTTGTTGGTGCGCATTCATTTTGTGTATTGTTTTGCTGACTGACTGGTAGACTCGCTGTCAAGCGGCAAGGAGAAGGAATCAATGAGTAACGACAAGTGGCAATACATGCAAGCAAAGAAGAAATCTAAGCCAGACGAAGAAGTGGAATTATTTAGCACCCAGACTAAGACAGACGACAACTCGAGAAGAGCAAAGAAACGATCAAAGACTACCGACTTCAAGTCAATGATGGTGTCGACTAGTAGAGACGGGACGAAACGAAAGAGCAACAAAGACAAAGCCTACATACTAGACAAGTACGACGACAACGGAAAGACGGGGCGGGAATCATTTGAAACGGAGTCGCAGTACAGCTGGTTCAATAGCGGCAGCGGAAGAAGTGACGTCAAACGCTCAAACTGTCGCAGCTCGATGGAGCAGCAGATCATGTTAGACAAGGACAAGGCTAAATCGACCACAAACACCTCTAAGTTTCAACAATCGCGAGCATCCAGAAGTGTAATCGAAGCAAAGTGCATACAACCAAAACGCGCAGCCTCACCCTCTCTCAAGTCTCAGTTTGTGATTACAACCGAAGCGGCCGAACAGTTGAAGCTGGGCGACTTGGAAACTCAACGCTATTATCACGGTCTGATGCCGAGGGAAGACGTAGAGGACATGCTGGCGCACGACGGAGAGTTTCTAGTGCGCAAGACTGACGTTGGCACTGACAAAAGGATCGCCATATCGGTTAGGTAAGTGGTGGTCCTGCACTACGCGCATACAATATAGGTTGGTTGAGGTGGAAGGGCAAAATGAGACACGTGTTGCTGAGACGAACTAGCACAGGCCGTTGGCAGTTGGGGGCGCAGAAGTGCGACAGTATTCCGGACTTGATAGACTTGTTTCGTAAGAAGAAAATAGCAGTTACAGTGGACGGCGCCCTATTGAGGACGCCGATTGCCCGGCAGAAATGGGAATTGTACCACAAAGACATCAGACTTCTGGAGAAACTGGGTCAGGGAGCTTTCGGCGAAGTGTGGCGAGCGATGCTGACGTTGGACGGCTCTCAGAATGAAGTTGCAGTGAAGATGTTGTTGGCGCGTGACAGAGCTTCGAACAAGAAAGACCGGAAGGAATTCGTGCAGGAGGCGCAGATTATGCGAAAACTCTACCACAAAAACATAGTGCAAGTGCTGGGGGTGGCTGCACAGGAGGAGCCGCTGATGATCGTTATGGAGATGATGCCCCGCGGATCGTTACTACAAAATTTGAGGAAAGAAGGCGCTTACATCGCTACCAAAGAACATGTTCGGTATTGCATCGAGGCTGCTCGCGGCCTTAAGTAAGTGCCGTGGCTTGTGGGATCGGAGGCAACAAGCGGTTTGTTTAGGTATTTGGAAAGCAAGTCAGTTCTGCACAGAGACGTGGCGGCGCGCAATTGTCTAATCGGTCGGAACGGAGAGATCAAGATCACCGACTTTGGCTTAAGTGTTCTCAAGACAGACACCGAGTTGACGGAGGCAGACGTGGCCAGCAAAGTAATGCCGATCAGATGGCTGGCGCCGGAGACATTGTTCAAGATCGTTTTCAATTCAAAGACAGACGTCTGGAGCTTCGGCGTGCTCATGTGGGAAGTGTTCAGCGACGGCGCCGAGCCCTACTCTGGAATGAGCAACGCAGTGGTGCGCACCAAGATCGTAAACGAAGGCCACCGAATGGAAGCGCCCAGCAGAACGCCCATACCCGTCATACCTCTCTTCTACAGGTGCTGGCAGTACTACCCCGACAAACGCCCCAGCTTCGCCGAAATTCTACAGTATCTCAAGAAAGCCGACAAACAAATCAAATGATACATAAATTTAGTGCTCGCCGCTTTACTGATTATACTATTTTACTGGTCTTTAAATTACTTATTCATGCTTGTTTTGTGTGTCAAAGATTGCCTGTATTACTGATTTATCGTTAGTTATGATTAATTACAGACGTAAAGTTTATGGTGTTACTAGACATTCATTAGATAAGAAAACCAATCTTTGAAGAATTTATCAATCTTTTCTTTCAAAAGAGGATTCATTGAAATCGGTTGAGATTCATGGTTGCAAAACTAAAAAATTTGCCGGGTTGTTCTTTATCACTCTTGTTAATTGCCAAAATCTCTGTTCTGACTTTGAGGACAAATATTTCAGGAACTAAGCAGGCTATCTTAGTCAAGCGTATGTACATCAATCTTTCAATAATTTATTTGTTTTTCATTTAAAATGGATTTGTTCAAATCGGTTGAGATTTGCGGTTGTTACAGTTAAAAAAATCTACAAGGTTGTTTTTTCTGGCGGATCCTGTTCGTATGTTGTTATTTCCCTGACCGTACAATGTTTGCGCAACAGGAAGGAAACAATAGGAACAATAAAAAAAGAAAAACAACATGAAGACAAAACCAGCTGTTTTTGACGTATTTTCGAATCGAATTTTTTTAGGCAAACGTCTGCGAATGCTACCGAGAATTTCGATTTTTTTAGTTGCAACAAAAAAACAAGCACTGAAATGCCTCTGCCAAAAGTGCGAAAGACAAAAATATAATGACTGTTTTTAATTCGAATTATAACATAACAGTAATTTTGCTAGGTATACATAGTTTTAATCACCAAATAGTAACTTGAGTTGGTGCTTGAATGGTGACTGGAGGCTCTGGAACTGAAGGTTGACTGGCGTTTGCAGGCAGGGGGTTGGTGTCTGCCGGCGCGTCGAAGTGGCAGGTCGATTGGCGTTTGTCGTCACTCGGGTTGGTGTCTTTCATCATGCCGAAGTAGCAGGTCGATTGGTGTTTATGGGCAGTGGGTTTGTTTCTGTCGGAGCCGAAGTGGCAGGTCGATTGGTGTTTGTCGTCACTGGGTTGGTGTCTGGCATTAAAATGAGCAAATTTTGGGACAATAGTTCTTAGATTCTATTAGTTATTTTTCTAAATTATTCTAGATTTTCCCGTATTTAGAAACAGTTTGTTTTTAGAAGATTTTTCGTTATTTTTTTTAGAAAATCAAAGAAAAAAATTAAAAATCTACTAATTTATCACAATTCAGTGAAAAAGCCATCGACACAGTTATTATGAACTACATGTATTGAAAACAGTAAGGTATCCAAGTAAGGTAAGTGTACGTAGTGTAGGTGGGTACACCTCTTTTGGTGGAGGTAGAAGGAAAAACCTGTCAAGAGAAAAGATAAAATTCTTTACTAAAAGGTGGCTAAATAGAGCATAGAGCCCTGTGCATGGTGCCTCTTTTCACGGCCTGGCCTGGAACAAGAACATCGAATTTCGAGTCCGCTCAGATGACATTTTGCGCCGGACGGCCTGGCCCGTTTCAGGAGAGCTAAAATCGCCAAAAAATCTTGCAAAATCACTTGTGCGAGAACTACGTACAGTGCAGTACAAAAGAAACATTTGTAATGACACAACAAACCTAAACATAAAACAGATTTAAAGAAAAGCTTGTTTTGGCTAAAGTGCAACCTAGATTTTAAAAGTAACCCAATCCATCCCGGGCAGGCTCCAACCGGAACAACCCAGCCAAAATTCTCCGCCGGGCGGCCTGTGCAGGACTCTAATAATGACCAGAATGCGTTTTAAATGTGTTTTTGAAAGTTAATTTTTCAAACTTTTCTCGCCTTGTTGGTCAGAATCCAAACCAAGCCTCCTCATAATAATAAAACTGTTAATTTTAAGCTAAGCATACCTTTCAAATGCGTTTTTGAAGGCTAATTTCTCAAAATTTCCCTATGAAACAAAAGTGACGTCATCATTGGCCGAACCCCCCCTCCTGTCATCGGTTGTCCCTCACTGTGATCGGTCGGTTGTCATCATTTGGCAAACCCCCCTCCCCCTAGCCTATGATCATTTTTGCACAGCCCCTTGTGTGCTGGTATTTACTGGTGTAGACCTAGTGACCGTCAGAGCAAACAGACAGAGCAGTGTTTTGGTAGACACTGTAGATTTTGTTTGTACAGTAGTCAGTGTGCACAAAGTATGAAACAACCGAATAGACATAGTTTGGGAGTTGTTGGTGCGCATTCATTTTGTGTATTGTTTTTGCTGACTGACTGGTAGACTCGCTGTCAAAGCGGCAAGGAGAAGGAATCAATGAGTAACGACAAGTGGCAATACATGCAAGCAAAGAAGAAATCTAAGCCAGACGACGAAGTGGAATTATCTAGCACACTGACTAAGACAGACGACAACTCGAGAAGAGCAAAGAAACGGTCAAAGACTGCCGACTTCAAGTCAATGATGGTGTCGACTAGTAGAGACGGGACGAAACGAAAGAGCAACAAAGACAAAGCCAACATACTAGACAAGTACGACGACAACGGAAAGACGGGGCGGGAATCATTTGAAACGGAGTCGCAGTACAGCTGGTTCAATAGCGGCAGCGGAAGAAGTGACGTCAAACGCTCAAACAGTCGCAGCTCGATGGAGCAGCAGATCATGTTAGACAAGGACAAGGCTAAATCGACCACAAACGCCTCTAAGTTTCAACAATCGCGAGCATCCAGAAGTGTAATCGAAGCAAAGTGCATACAACCAAAACGCGCAGCCTCACCCTCTCTCAAGTCTCAGTTTGTGATTACAACCGAAGCGGCCGAACAGTTGAAGCTGGGCGACTTGGAAACTCAACGCTATTATCACGGTCTGATGCCGAGGGAAGACGTAGAGGACATGCTGGCGCACGACGGAGAGTTTCTAGTGCGCAAGACTGACGTTGGCACTGACAAAAGGATCGCCATATCGGTTAGGTAAGTGGTGGTCCTGCACTACGCGCATACAATATAGCTTGGTTGAGGTGGAAGGGCAAAATGAGACACGTGTTGCTGAGACGAACTAGCACAGGCCGTTGGCAGTTGGGGGCGCAGAAGTGCGACAGTATTCCAGACTTGATAGACTTGTTTCGCAAGAAGAAAATATCAGTTACAGTGGACGGTGCCCTATTGAGGACGCCGATTGCCCGGCAGAAATGGGAATTGTACCACAAAGACATCAGACTACTGGAGAAACTGGGTCAGGGAGCTTTCGGCGAAGTGTGGCGAGCGATGCTGACGTTGGACGGCTCTCAGAATGAAGTTGCAGTGAAGATGTTGTTGGCGCGTGACAGAGCTTCGAACAAGAAAGACCGGAAGGAATTCGTGCAGGAGGCGCAGATTATGCGAAAACTCTACCACAAAAACATAGTGCAAGTGCTGGGGGTGGCTGCACAGGAGGAGCCGCTGATGATCGTTATGGAGATGATGCCCCGCGGATCGTTACTACAAAATTTGAGGAAAGAAGGCGCTTACATCGCTACCAAAGAACATGTTCGGTATTGCATCGAGGCTGCTCGCGGCCTTAAGTAAGTGCCCTGGCTTGTGGGATCGGAGGCAACAAGCGGTTTGTTTAGGTATTTGGAAAGCAAGTCAGTTCTGCACAGAGACGTGGCGGCGCGCAATTGTCTAATCGGTCGGAACGGAGAGATCAAGATCACCGACTTTGGCTTAAGTGTTCTCAAGACAGACACCGAGTTGACGGAGGCAGACGTGGCCAGCAAAGTGATGCCGATCAGATGGCTGGCGCCGGAGACATTGTTCAAGATCGTTTTCAATTCAAAGACAGACGTCTGGAGCTTCGGCGTGCTCATGTGGGAAGTGTTCAGCGACGGCGCCGAGCCCTACTCTGGAATGAGCAACGCAGTGGTGCGCACCAAGATCGTAAACGAAGGCCACCGAATGGAAGCGCCCAGCAGAACGCCCATACCCGTCATACCTCTCTTCTACAGGTGCTGGCAGTACTACCCCGACAAACGCCCCAGCTTCGCCGAAATTCTACAGTATCTCAAGAAAGCCGACAAACAAATCAAATGATACATAAATTTAGTGCTCGCCGCTTTACTGATTATACTATTTTACTGATCTTTAAATTACTTATTCATGCTTGTTTTGTGTGTCAAAGATTGCCTGTATTACTGATTTATCGTTAGTTATGATTAATTACAGACGTAAAGTTTATGGTGTTACTAGACATTCATTAGATAAGAAAACCAATCTTTGAAGAATTTATCAATCTTTCTTTCAAAAGAGGATTCATTGAAATCGGTTGAGATTCATGGTTGCAAAACTAAAAAATTTGCCGGGTTGTTCTTTATCACTCTTGTTAATTGCCAAAATCTCTGTTTTGACTTTGAGGACAAATATTTCAGGAACTAAGCAGGCTATCTTAATAAGCGTAATACATCAATCTTTCAATAATTTATTTGTCTTTCATTTAAAATGGATTTGTTCAAATCGGTTGAGATTTGCGGTTGTTACAGCAAAAAATCTGCTGGGTTGTTTTTTCTGGCGGATCCTGTCTGTATGTTGTTATTTCCCTGACTGTACAATGTTTGCGCAACAGGAAGGAACAATAGGAACAATAAAAAGAAAAACAATATGAAGACAAAACCAGCTGTTTTGACGTATTTTCGAATCGAATTTTTAGGCAACGCCTGCGAATGCCACTGAGAATTCCGATTTTTTTAGTTGCAATAAAAAAAACAAGCACTGAAATGCCTCTGCCAAAATGCGAAAGACAAAAATATAATGACTGTTTTTAATTCGAATTATAACATAACAGTAATTTTGCTAGGTATACATAGTTTTAATCACCAAATAGTAACTTGAGTTGGTGCTTGAATGGTGACTGGAGGCTCTGGAACTGAAGGTTGACTGGTGTTTGTGGGCAGTGGGTTGGTGTCTGCCGGCGTCGAAGTGGCAGGTCGATTGGTGTTTGTCGTCACTGGGTTGGTGTCTGTCGGCGCCGAAGTAGCAGGTCGATTGGTGTTTATGGGCAGTGGGTTTGTTTCTGTCGGAGCCGAAGTGGCAGGTCGATTGGTGTTTGTCGTCACTGGGTTGGTGTCTGTCGGCGCCAAAGTGGCAGGTCGATTGGTGTTTGTCGTCACTGGGTTGGTGTCTGTCGGCGCCAAAGTGGCAGGTCGATTGGTGTTTATGGGCAGTGGGTTTGTTTCTGTCGGAGCCGAAGTGGCAGGTCGATTGCAGACTGATCGGTTGATGTTTGTCGGCGCTCTAGTGGTCGGTCGACTGCAGGTTGTGGGGACTGGCGTGGCCGCTTTCCGTGGCTGTCGTTTGTCTGGTCGCCAGTCGACGGTTCGCAACTGATCCAAGCTGAGTTCCCAGTCGTAAGGCTGTTGGTGAGTGCATTGGTTGTTAATCATGGCTTGTGTGAGTAGGGCAGTCAACAGGTCGTAGTTCGGTGTGTCCCAGTAGCTCAACGAGTCCACGTAAACTATCATTTCTCTGTACTGCGGTGGACAATCCAGTAGCAAATGAGTCAGTCCGGCCGCAGTGCGCGACCTCTGTTTGTACTCGAGCACAGTGTTCTTGTCGGTGATAAGACGCCAAGGCAGTTCTCGTGTGGTCAGCTCAATTTGTTGGTATTAGAAGGCTTCTAAATCGTCTTCTAAATGATTCCAGTACTGTTGGCAAGTCCGACTTGAACCTGGACGTATTAATAGGTTTTTAACCTGAAATCTGTGGACTTGAACCTGAACCTGAACCCTTTTTATTTCAGCCGGACTTGAACCTGTTTCGTTTTACTGGACTCACTCAATAGGTTCAAAATTTGAGTGAAAATTTAGGCAAAATTTGTCAAATTTTCGGTTGGATTGCACAACATTTTCATTGTTTCTTGTTTTTACACCTATTTTTCAAACTGAATATGCGAGAAAACGAAACTACTGCCCCATAAAATGTGGTTTTCGTCTTTCATTACTAGTAGACAGGCTTAAATAGCTGAGAAAAGTTGCGAGCAGTGCAAAATTTCAACAATTCTTGAAATTATCAGTGGACTTGAACCTGAACCTATTGTCCAGGTTTTTTAGATGATGGACTTGAACCTGGACTTGAACTTGAAATTTCGATGTTGGACTTGACTTGAACCTGAACTTATTTTTTTAACCCCGGACTTTCCAACACTATTCCAGACCCAGGCGACAGTTGATTGATGCGTATCGACTTGTGCCTCTGAAGTGGGCTGCTATTCGTGGGCTTTTGACTTTTGCCAGATTTGTACGTAAATCCAAAACTTGCGACACAATCCAAAATCGATTAAGTAAATGGTGCGCTGATCGTTGGCTTCTCTGTATCGGACGCAGAAGATGGAGGGTTTGACGTCGCGGTGAAGATAGCCTATGGTGTGCAGATGTTTGACGGCGCGCAGACACTGAATTCACCCCGCAGAGCCGTCGACAAGGTGAATTTCAAGGCTGGCATTCGTTTCTTCAGTGTGGAGACTGGGCGCGACTAAAGTCATAATGACATACTGTAGGTTAATTGATTTGTCTTTCCTCTGCACTCGACGCGGCAAAAGTGATTGGGCTCTTTGATCTTGTGCGCTCTCGTCTGCAGCTCTTGAATCACTGACAATTCCGACTGCAGTATCTTTGTTTTTGGCATCGCTCCACTCGGCCTTGGCCGCGTACACCTGACCTGTATCTTGGGCTCGCACTTTGTAGACCGCCCCAAAACCGCCCTCTCCCACTTTCTTGATGACTACGAATCGTTTGCCAATCCTCTCTCCGACCGTCAGGTTTGGGTGTTTGGACACGCCCGACATGATCACTGGGGTTAGTAACAACTCGTCCGTTCTACTACAATACATTATGCGTAATCGTAATTTGCATGCTTATCATTCTGTTCGTACTGTGCATACGTACAGTACGTACATACATACATCTACTGTTGTGGATGCCGCGGCTAGGCGGCTTTTGTCTAGGACATACTGCTGGCAATTCAAGTCTAATTTTTCAAAATTTTCTCGCTCTGGTTGGGCAATGGCAACGTGTTCAAACTACTAAAACTGTTAGTTCTATGTTCAGAATGCCTTTCAAACGCGTTTTTGAAAGCTAATTTTTCATATTGGGTAATGCGGAATCGGATCCCTCGCTAAAAGAATGTATGACAACGGGGTTACGCGCGGGCGCGCTTACACAATTCAATATGTAAAAATGGGTCAAGCCATCGCCCGACCGTCGACTGAGTGGCATATTCTTTTCTCCTCTTTCATCTGTTCTTGGTTCTACTAAATCTTCCTCTGAAAAACTGTTCTAAACTAAAATCTAAATACAGAAAGCATAGATAGAAAACTTGTGTGTCATTAATTTCCGCGTATTATGGCCACTACCGTAACCTCAAACTGAAGTAAGCCCTGTAAACTTTGCACTGGGCACTTTTGTATTTTGTGTTTGTGGTACTGGTGTCTAACATAATATCAACTACATATGCCACGATGGGCGCCGAAGGGACACAACAGGTATCTGGTCCTCTGGTTACAGTACTCACTAATCACTAACTTATCAAAGCATATTTTCAGGCAAGCCAAAGACTAACCAAGGTCCTTATGCAACGAAGATACTGGGTGCCTGACAGTCTGGGCCAATTATTTGCCGATATCAGAGAAAGTATAAATCCTCCTTTTCTTTATCCTAAAGAGTTTGAGTGTAAGCATGGAGTATACGCTTAGGATCAATGCAGCAGTGGTCACCTGTTTCAACCGAGTCTACTGCACCCCGAAGATCATCTTATGTACAAAGATCTGAAGCAGAGCCTAAAGTAGTTCAGTCACAGCGCACTATCGTGTTTAATTACAAACCAAGAAAAAAGAAGTCCGAATTGACTGTTCACACGAGTTTCAAAGAAGATAGGGCCACATATCCCAAGTCAGTACAACGTTCAATTTTGACTGAGCAGCAACAACAACAACGAAGTCCGGTTCGCACTCAAACGCAGACTACCAGTGAATTTCCTCAATGCGCCGTTGTTCAAAGGTTTAAAGCACACCAAAGAGCGATAGAGTTGAGCCCTGCTCCGGCAAAGTCAACTGTAATTGTTAGAGTACGTCAAGGGATGCATCCGAACCGAGTCAAACGAACGCATGCCTTACTCAGCCGTTATTCTAAAGAAATAGCATCAAATCAATTCTTTACAAAACCAGTGCGTTACTTACTGAGATTTTATACGGTAACGAGATTTCGAACAGACGAGCGATTCGTGTCTGGCGAGGCCCCTCATATGATGGTCTATCATGGCTATGTTCTTGGACCGGCGCAAAGACAGGTACGTATGCGATCGGACGCTAAACAATAGAATGCACTGTAGCGTACCTAAGAATAGTTCTTGTTTTTAGAGATACCGAAGAGTAAGCAAATCTAGACCGACCCGTGTACATAATTTAGCCGGTTCTGCACCTTTCTCAGCAATGCTCATCAAAACTACCACGTTCAAAAGACCGGTATTGCTTCGCCGCAGTCAGAATTGCAAGATATTTCGCTGGAAAGAAACTGATCAATTGTGTACGAAGCCACATTACTACAGAGCCAAGGCATACGGATGTTCCTACACTATTCTATCCATGACAGAAGCAAAGATTCAGTCCAAAGTCACTCTCACAACTAAGAAGACTCGAGTTTTAAGATGGTCGTGTTTGAGCGAACCAAGGCCGCAGACTTTTTTCTCTGTTCCCTCTGGTTCTTACAGTTCTGGGATAGAGCATAGTACGCAAGCCGATTTGTTGCACATATCGCCTGAAAGCCATGCCACTGCATCAGCACCTCATTTTGTGTCTTGGGATCATTACTCACAGGAAAGCTTGCGAACCGCAAGCGTGCCAGTAAACACAACATCTACACCAGACACATTAGAGCGGAAAGACGGCTTTGAATTATCGTTTCGTCCTGCTGCTGCGACTGACTGCGCATTATCATTTGAGCGTCACTTAAATGCAGACAGTGTTAGCAAGAAAAAGGCATTGACCCCTCAATCAGAGTATCCGTTTGAAGAACTCATCCGAGACCCTGTTCTTAGCCAGTGCCAGCAATCAGACAGCCGTCAAACTAAAGACTGCCCAAGCTCTAAGACTGCTCTCAATCGTTCTTCGTGGGTGGCAATACCGAAGTACGTTTCGAAGGTGTGTGGAGGAGTCAGCAGGCTAGTCAGACACTCTCGACAGTCGCCTGACGTTCCTCATTCCGAAGCCTCTTATCACTAGACGAAAAAGCTGACCCTCAATAGTACAGCTGTCAAAGACGTGAAACAATAGCTAGCGTTAAACTTTATCGACTCAAACTGGTGTATAAATATTGACCAAGTTAATGGTTTCTGAATGACCCATCCAAAACCTACTGTATATATGAGAAATCGTAAAGACGCTATTAGTCGCTGCCGCTGGTCTGTTTCTGAATAGGAATCTTAGTGGCTCGCAACTCTCCCTTAGTGTACGTACGTATGCATCAGGAACTATTCTTAGCCATGGCGGCCTGATTTTCTAAAAAGAATTGTTAATTTGTACCTATATTAGACCAAAGCGAGCTTCACCAATCTTACTACTGGGCCCAAGCGGTCGTACCACTTTAACTGAGTCAATAATATTGCACCTCAATCTTTCCTTTCACTTCTGTGACTTGTTTTCATTTATTTAGCTCGAATTTTTCAACATTTGTACGAAAGCAACTTCTCAACTGCTCTAAGCAAATTTGACAAGTTTTGTTCTGTTGTTACTGTTGTGTTTACTAGGATGGGCACTGGTGTTTCGAAAAGCAAAAAACGAAAACGCGTTGAGGTGACTGCGGATGAGGCGACGACACATAGAGAGAAGCCAAAGAAAAGGAAATCAGAGAAAGGCGGGACTCAACGAACGGTCTTATCAGGCATTACGCAAAAATGGTTACCGTCAAAGAAGAAACGATCGGCGAGCAAGAGCACCACCACCGGGCAAGACCCTGATAAAATCGCAGAACAGGCCAGCAGCATCATGACGACCCATAAATCATCAGAATATTTGATCAGTGATACAAGAGTGAAAACAACCGCCGACACACCGACACCAGCGCTGGGCACGTCAGCCGGGAAAGAACCGGCTACAGCTCGACTGGATATGCCGCCCAAACCTGCGTCGGTCCGCTCCAAGGCCGGCATGGTATTAGAGCCCAAACTGACAGAAACCTTAACAGCGCGTTCTGAGAAAAAATGGAAAAAGCCCAGAAGAAAGCCATCGTATGTATCAAGCGAAAGCGAAGAATCTAGAAGTTCAAAGTCTACCAGAAGTCCATCTGACCGGAGCAGTGAAAAGTGGTATTCGGAGAGAGAGGAAGACAGTATCATCGTGTCAGAAAGAGAGAAACGCACCGCGCCGCGCCAACCAGACAGCGTGGTCACTGTCAGCGCCGACTCGTTTGTCACCCAAGACGAGAAGTGCTTAGACGAGTCTCTAACAAGCGTCAGACAACCGAAAGGAGTACAGGCGTCTGTTAGAAGTGATAAAAAATCGAAACGTTCGGCCAAGTCAGACAAACGGTCAAAGAAAAGAAGTGCAAATTCGAAATCTGGGACAAAAAGCATCGGGGGAGAGCAAATGAAGGTGCAGCTGGTTCCGGCCGTTATTCAAGTAAAAGCCAACGGCGATAAGGTTACCCATCATTGCAGGAACGACTCACAGCATAGAGTGGCTATCAGAATCAGGTGCTAACTGTAGTAAACAAACTGTACGCACAGTACTGCATTTTGCAGATGTACTGACAATTTATTGTACGTCGTGTCTCCAACGTACAGTGTGATCCTGCCCGACGGTAGTGTGCCGGTGCAGATTCGAAGAATGGCGGGTGTCCGAAAAACAGAGAAATTGACGATCGATTGTTTGCCGATAAGTGAGACTGACCTGAAATTCGACCTCAAAGATTTGTTCACTATGCATGCTGGCAATATCAAAACATTGAACACTCCTATACTCGTGCGTTGAATTGATCTCGTACTGGTTTTACTGTGATACTGGGATAAATTGACCAAATAAACATTATCTATTGATGCCGCAAAGAATGCACAAAATGGTTGAATTTCCTGTACGATAGATTCTTGCTGCAGTGAAACACTGCAAATATGGAACGCAGGTAAGTAGTAAGGCCCGGTATGCTGGCCGGGGTGTGACGTCACACCCCGGCCGTCTCAAGATAAGCCGCGCCGGGTAGAGACTCCGCCCCCTTACGACTCCGCCCTTCCGCGGGAGTTTCAAGCGGGAGCAAAAACCGTCGGTTGAACTTTAGCACACGGGCCCAGCGGTCTTACCAAATTTCCCAGCCTTCGCCCCGGGCCCAGCGGTCTTACCAAATTTCCCAGCCTTCGCCCCGGCCAGATTTTAGCTGTGTGACGCAACCGGCCACTCAAACTCTGCACCTTTTTTTGCTTCATACGTAACGTTGTTAAACAAGTTGCTACTACTTTTTGCTTCATACATACGTTGTTTACCAGTGCAAATGTTGCCATTCGTTTAGTGCCAGCTGCAGCCAACTTTTTTGCTTCTAGAGATAAGCGGCGGTTCCCGATTCTATCAATGCGTATTGCAGGCCAAGGCCATATCTGCCCAAGCCGTATAGAGTGTACCTTACCTGCCGCATTCTGCCCCTAGCACGTGTGTAGTGCTAACGTACGTAGTAAACTACTGGCTAGCTAGTTTTTCGGCCCACATCAGTATGCTTGACCGCTTGAGTCACCTAACACTTTCTCTGCTTGTCTGCTCTGGTTAGCTCGGTGTGCGTTTGTGCGCTAACTGCTACTTACAGACTGTCTCAAGGATTGTGGCTCTCATTTACCTTCTGATTGTTCAGCAGCTTTGGCTGCGGATTAGCAAAATAAGTTTCCAAATTTTTGTTTTCTATTTTTTCACAGCTTTCTATTTTTCAAATTTCAGTTTTATATTTAGATTTATTTCACCCGTCCAAATTTTGTTTCCTAAAAATTATTTCTGTTTTCCCATTTTCAGAATTTGTTCTTTCTTTTCAGAAATTATCTGACGCTACACTTGGCTACGATTGGGCAAGGCCGACAACACATAACCCAACAGCCCTCTTCAGGGCTACCAGATGGATTTTGGGTCTCATTTCTGAATTAACTAGGAGTGAGTCCATTATCTGTTTGGTATTGTTGGGAGCGCCATCTTTTGGTAAGTATCTGTTTTATCGTTTTGCTCAGGTAAGGAGCTAATTTATTATGTCTTTGTTCTGTTTTTGCACAAAAATGCTTTCAGCTAGTTTCGGTAAGTTTGTTTCCATACTTCAGTTTCCACAAATCTGCGAGTTATTATGTCTTTGTTTTGTTTTTGCACAAAAATAATTGCTTTCAGCTAGTAGGTTTGTTTCCATAATTCGGTTTCCACAAATTCTGCGAGTTATTATGTCTTTGTTCTGTTTTTGCACAAAAATTGTTTTCAGCTAGTAAGTTTGTTTCCACAATTCAGTTTCCACAAATTCTGCCAGTTCCGTTTACTCTGTCATTTTATTCGAAAATCTTATTACGTTTCAAATTATTTACAAAGTTGTTTACCCAATTTCTTTTCACTATAAAAACAGTAGTTTCTGAAAAATTAGTCATTGTACGTTTTTACCTGGTCGAGAATGGCGGCGCAGTATTTGACCGCAAATGATAAGGTAATGAATGATGAGAAAGAGGAAAAAATTGACCTGGCAGAGTTGCTATTTACAAATGACAAAGAGGAGAAAATAGATTTGGCTGAGCTACTATTTGAAAATGAGCCGGCCGAAGAAAAAGCGCCAGAGCAAGACCCGACCCAACAGGAAAAAATCGACGATGACGAACTGAAGGAGTCGGAGGAAGACGCTGATGCTAAACCGGACACACGCAAAATCAAAAAGAAACCGATGTGTCGCAAGAAGAAACGAGTGGTTCCAGTACCTCGCAAAAATGAATACTGCTGTGTGATAAAGATTTTCCTGTAGTAGCGGTGTTCCGTATACACGATAAAATCAATAGTTTATTCAGTGGCGCGCAGGCCGTATCATTTTTTGAACAAGCACTGGGCGTATACGTCTCGCATCTTTGTGTTAACCTCCACACAACTGTCACACAGCGGGAATTGCACGATCAGTTTTCCATTCAACTTCAGCATGGGCATATTTCTGGAAAGTCTGAAACAAGCTTCGCACATGTAGGCCGAGTAGGAAAGTAGAGGCTGTACCACCTTCAGCGTTTCCAATGAGGTTGGTCCAGACAGCGTCGGTTTCGGTAGAGGAATCGTCTCTCCCTTAGTGTACGTACGTATGCATCAGGAACTATTCTTAGCCATGGCGGCCTGATTTTCTAAAAAGAATTGTTAATTTGTACCTATATTAGACCAAAGCGAGCTTCACCAATCTTACTACTGGGCCCAAGCGGTCGTACCACTTTAACTGAGTCAATAATATTGCACCTCAATCTTTCCTTTCACTTCTGTGACTTGTTTTCATTTATTTAGCTCGAATTTTTCAACATTTGTACGAAAGCAACTTCTCAACTGCTCTAAGCAAATTTGACAAGTTTTGTTCTGTTGTTACTGTTGTGTTTACTAGGATGGGCACTGGTGTTTCGAAAAGCAAAAAACGAAAACGCGTTGAGGTGACTGCGGATGAGGCGACGACACATAGAGAGAAGCCAAAGAAAAGGAAATCAGAGAAAGGCGGGACTCAACGAACGGTCTTATCAGGCATTACGCAAAAATGGTTACCGTCAAAGAAGAAACGATCGGCGAGCAAGAGCACCACCACCGGGCAAGACCCTGATAAAATCGCAGAACAGGCCAGCAGCATCATGACGACCCATAAATCATCAGAATATTTGATCAGTGATACAAGAGTGAAAACAACCGCCGACACACCGACACCAGCGCTGGGCACGTCAGCCGGGAAAGAACCGGCTACAGCTCGACTGGATATGCCGCCCAAACCTGCGTCGGTCCGCTCCAAGGCCGGCATGGTATTAGAGCCCAAACTGACAGAAACCTTAACAGCGCGTTCTGAGAAAAAATGGAAAAAGCCCAGAAGAAAGCCATCGTATGTATCAAGCGAAAGCGAAGAATCTAGAAGTTCAAAGTCTACCAGAAGTCCATCTGACCGGAGCAGTGAAAAGTGGTATTCGGAGAGAGAGGAAGACAGTATCATCGTGTCAGAAAGAGAGAAACGCACCGCGCCGCGCCAACCAGACAGCGTGGTCACTGTCAGCGCCGACTCGTTTGTCACCCAAGACGAGAAGTGCTTAGACGAGTCTCTAACAAGCGTCAGACAACCGAAAGGAGTACAGGCGTCTGTTAGAAGTGATAAAAAATCGAAACGTTCGGCCAAGTCAGACAAACGGTCAAAGAAAAGAAGTGCAAATTCGAAATCTGGGACGAAAAGCATCGGGGGAGAGCAAGTGAAGGTGCAGCTGGTTCCGGCCGTTATTCAAGTAAAAGCCAACGGCGATAAGGTTACCCATCATTGCAGGAACGACTCACAGCATAGAGTGGCTATCAGAATCAGGTGCTAACTGTAGTAAACATACTGTACGCACAGTACTGCATTTTGCAGATGTACTGACAATTTATTGTACGTCGTGTCTCCAACGTACAGTGTGATCCTGCCTGACGGCAGTGTGCCGGTGCAGATTCGAAGAATGGCGGGTGTCCGAAAAACAGAGAAATTGACGATCGATTGTTTGCCGATAAGTGAGACTGACCTGAAATTCGACCTCAAAGATTTGTTCACTATGTATGCTGGCAATATCAAAACATTGAACACTCCTATACTCGTGCGTTGAATTGATCTCGTACTGGTTTTACTGTGATACTGGGATAAATTGACCAAATAAACATTATCTATCTATTGTGTCGCAAAGAATGCACAGACAAAATGGTTGAATTTCCTGTAGCTAAGCTAGATTCTTAGAAAGATACCGAAGGTATCTGCAGTGAAACACCGCAAATATGCAACGCAGGTACGTGCGTACGTACATACGTGCGTGCGTAGGTTGTTCAAGAAAAAACGGAGATTTAAAATTCCAGCTTTAGTTTGGGTAGACGGATCTTTTATATCCTAGCCTCATTTGAAAGAGCGCACTTTGAGTGATCGACTGGCTCGGAATACAAACAGCAAGGAAATCCCTCCACTCGTCAATGATCTGTTTTCTGAGCTGTCTATTGACTGCATGAATATTTTGAACATTCGGACTCTTGGTACGGACATGAATCGTAAGGTTGTGATGGAATTGAAAGACCCAGTGACTAAACAACAGGCCATCATGATGCAACGAAAAAGAACAGTTCTGGCGGCAAGGGGCCGTCCATAAATTACGACGTTCAGAGAGGGGGGTGGGGATGGTCGGTTGAACGTCAGAAAACGTCGTAGGGGTGGCTGGGGGTTGGTGTCGAAAACGTTGACGTCTTTTAGGTGCCTAGGAAGCTTTTGTCCGCAACTATATTACATGGAAAACTCAACCCAGTTCCTGTTTCCAACCACTGAAATGGTTGTTCACTGTCAAAAAGTTTCTGTTTCACAGCTTCCGCAGTGTCATGTCGAATATACTGATGATTTTCTAATATCGGACACAGTACCAAGTTTAGTCGGGGGGGGGGGGGGTGTCAGCCAAAAACGTAGTAGTTTTTTAGGGGGGCTTTCTGAAAACGTCGAAAAACGTCGGGAGGGGCGCGGTGGTCAAAAATTTTGAATTTTTGAACGTTGTAGTTTATGGACGCCCCCAAGGGCGCAGTACGCATCTGTCTACATTGGTTGTCATCTGACGTCGTGGCAAGCTAGAAAGCTTTTGACTTGCGGGAGGAATTGCGGCGACGACGCGAGAACGGCGAAACTAATCAAAGCGTCAAAGCGCACTCTTTCAAATGAGGCCCAGAGCTAAAAGGTCCAACTACTGAAACTTACGGTGGAAGTAAATTCCTGTTCTTTGAAAACAACCTGTATATGCATTCGCGTTCGCGTACGGAGATACATCCGATCCGATGTGCGTGCGGGGGCGACCTTACGGCCCTACGATCAGACCTATCTCCTTGAGTATCAGTCAAATTTTGTCCGGCCTTGTCCGACCACGTCCGGGTAAAGCGGACAATGGACAGTGTCCAGCCCGGACCAAAATGGGCGGACAATTTGAAAAATTAAGTGGACATGATCGAAGTTTTACGGACAAGGCTGGACAAGATGGTCAGAGCCCGGACAGGCCAGGACAAGGCTGGACAAGATGGTCAGAGCCCGGACAGGCCCGGACAAGGCTGGACAAGATGGTCAGAGCCCGGACAAGGCTGGACAAGATGGTCAGAGCCCGGACAGGCCAGGACAAGGCTGGACAAGATGGTCAGAGCCCGGACAAGGCTGCTTAAATATTTTGAATATTCGGACTCTTGGTACAGACACGAATCGTAAGGTTGTGGTGGAATTGAAAGACCAAGTGACTAAACAGGCCATCATGCAACGAAAAAGAAAGGCTCTGTCTGCAAAGGCCCAGTATGCATCTGTCTACATTGGTTGTGATCTGACGCCGTGGCAAGCTAAGAAAGCTTTTGACTTGCGGAAGGAATTGCGACTACGGCGGGAAAATGGCGAAACCGATCTCTTTGTAGACTACCGCACGCTCTGCATTCGGAGTGCTAAGACCAAAGCCTCCATTTGTTAATGTTTTTGTTCTTTGTTCACCTTGATTCAATTCAGTTAGCACAGAGTATAGTCTTGATAAGTAGAGTAGACGTAAGTGAAGTGTGTTAAGGGCCGCATGTTATGTCAATCTCTGGCGATTTGTGGGCCCGTTGCCCAAGTGGTAACAAAAGAGTAAACGTTAACGTTAACGGACAAGATGGTCAGAGCCCGGACAGGCCCGGACAAGGCTGGACAACAAGATGGTCAGAGCCCGGACAAGGCTGGACAAGATGGTCAGAGCCCGGACAAGGCTGGACAAGATGGTCAGAGCCCGGACAAGGCTGGACAAGATGGTCAGAGCCCGGACAGGCCAGGACAAGGCTGGACAAGATGGTCAGAGCCCGGACAGGCCTGAATCTATTAGAAAAGGCGATTTTTTTCACAGAAAGAACAATTAACATGCTTCTGGTCTGGCTATTATTTTTGCAAAGCATTTCTATGACTCATCGTTCAATTTGAAAAAAATTGCTGTAATTTCGAATTTCTGACGTTTGGTAACCTGACTACAAATTGGCTACAGACTAAGACTACATATTTCTTGAACCTGAATTTGACAACTAAAACTAAGACTACAAATTATTTTCGCGAAAATTTTTAACTACAAACTAAGACTACAAATTGAAATTCTCTCAGGAAATAGGTCTAATCACAGCCTGGACAAATGCGATAAAGGTTGGACAGGACAGACACAACAACTACTGCTGAGGATGCAGTTAGTAAAGCACAATATTCATTTATTGGGCAGCTTTGTAAGTTTGAGCTTTCCGCCTCTAAACCTGGTCCTAGACCAGTCTGGGAGCGGAGTGATACCCTAAAACTAGTTTCAAGCTGAACAAGGAACTTGTCCAGGCTTGTCTGTCTTTGTACCGACTTGTCCGGGCTTGTCCGTCTTTGTACCAACTTGTCCAGGCTTGTCCGGGCTTGTCAATCTTTGTACCAATTTGTCCAGGCTTGTCTGGGCTTGTCCATCCTTGTCCGGGCTCGTCCATGATTGTCCAGGCTTGTCCGGTTTGGGTAAGTTGTCCTGTCAAAGGGACAATTTGGTTGTCCGGCCGGACAGACTGGGCGTGAACGGACATTGTCTCTTAGTTGACCACCGGTGGTCAACATGATACTCAAAGAGTTATGCGGTCCATTGCGCGACCCCCGTGGTTCGTCATCTCGGACGTTTCCCTTCTATCACTGCCAGCCACTCTAGCCATGCTGTTGGGCGCCAGGTCAGGTACTAAGAGAGTGCCTGACGCGTTGACGTCATGGTGATGTCGGCTCCCAACGTCCGCTTGGTCCGCCCCTGGTGTGAGAGAGGCCCCCACCCAGGCCTGTCGGTTTCCATGGACAACTCTGACGTCGTTGATCTTCTCCTCCAACGTGGCATGCTTTGGAGTGGCTCCGGTGTAATGGCAGATCCAGTCGGTTCCCATTTTACCTATTCGCTGTCACCAGCTTTCGATGGACTGGGTGCAGCTTTGTGCCGACGACCAACTCCCAACTCTTTGCAGCAAGAAACTGGCCGCGCCGAGAGGATGAGCGAGCGACGTCGCGCACAGTAGTGGCTTTGCGGCCTAAAGCACTACACCAACTGTGCCGGCTCGTAGATACATGTGTAGATACCTTTCTTGAAAGAAAGTCTGAGAAATTGGTGCCCAAGTAATTTTCAAATTTTTCTAATTAACCTTATGATCTTCCACTTTGAAATCACACTGATAAATCAGGCACGTAGAGTATTTGGTTGTACGTTGTGTATTGAACGGTAGACTGAGTATGTCTCTGTCTTGCTTGCTGTACTTCAGTCTGTTTATGTGGTGGCAATTCTCGATAGTAAGTCAGTTTGATCGCTTTGCTTGCCGAGCAGAATTCATAGTCTTTACAGAGGACCAGTGTGGCTGACACAAAGACTACTGAAGAAGTGTTCATCTACAAACCGAGCGAGTTCTACGATCCTGAGTCATTCGGTGATTTCTACAACAAAGATCTGCACCCAAGCAAGGAAACCTGCGACCTACAGCTCCTATCTTGCAGGCAGGACTGCGCCGGCCTTCGCATTTGCAAATCGGCATCTATGAGTGAGTGCAAAGACTGCTACAAGCTGTGCTCCAAAAAACACCAGCGGTGTCTCGACTTCCACACCTATTTGGACAAGCCAGAGCTGGACCCGGCCAGCTTCGAGGTGTGCAACGACATGAGGTTCAAATGTTTCTCTGTTTGTCCGTCGATCGGCGATTGCTCCCAACCGCAAAGCAAGTGTGACTGGTGCTACTTGGGTCAGTGTCAACGCGACTACATGCATTGCATCACCAATCCCCACAAAGAAGCGCCTCTGTCGGATGTGTGTGACAAGAGGATGTCCTGGTGCTTGGACTGGTGTGTCGGTCTATGCGGGCGTCGAGTAGCCATGACCAAGCGTTGTTTCCATAAGTGCTTCCAGGCCTGCTCAGCAAGAGACGAAGTGTGCATGCGGCAAGAGCCACTCAAAAACCCCTGCTATACTGACGAATGGAAGTGCAACTTGGGTTGCGACAAGAAATGCGAGAATAAGCAAGAAGACTGTTTGGAAAAGTGCCGCTTCAGCTGCAAAGACAACAGCGAGCGATGCAATGGTTGATTTGTATTGTTGATGATTTGTACTTACTAGTTGTTCTGCTAAAATCTTAGTGATCAGAACGTGAATAACTCGACTTTTCGTTGATTCATTTGAGCAAAACGTAGTGTTTGTTTTCTAGCGTTACAAGGGAAGGTTGCGCAGATTAGGTTACACGACAGTACAGAGTTCTGGCCCCTCTACAACTTTGGTTATGAGGCAAAACGCGCTCCGACGCTTCCATAAGGAGTTATTCGCAAAAAACACAGAGTGCACGGTATTTTGAAATGTACTTTAGAAGAATTTTTTCCTAATGTATACGCAGTTTTTTCATTTCGTTAGGCAGCCGTTTCTTCCCCATGCCTAATCGCTGTTTTTGGCTACGTTTGCAAAAAGGCTAGTAGCTACTGTAAGTAGGAGGTGCAGTAGGTTGGCCGACTCCTTCAGTAGTAGTATAGTACTTCAAACTTTTATCCCTTGAACTTTTTACCCCTCCTCCCTATTTTCTGTTCTTGGAAATTTTGCGTTCTGAAATTTTTGGGGTGCTTTTTCTTTGAATCCTGGCTTTTACGGGGGTAATAATTTTACGGTGGACAAAAAGCACCCCAAAAATACGGGGTGCAAAAAATTACAGACAAAAATATTTTAGGGGGAGAATTCTAAGGGGAGATGACATTTTTACGGAGGCAAATAAAGCACAAGGCTTAAAAATTTCGGACCCGAAAAAATTATGGGGGTTAGAATTTTGGGGGACAAATTTTAAGAGGGTAAATTTTGGAGGAAAAGAAAGGACTCCGAAAAATACAGGGTGCAGGAAAAGGCATCCTGAAAAATACAGGGCAGAAATATTGAAGAAATATGGGCAATTTGAATGAAAATCGTCAGGTTCAGTCATTTCCATTTACTGTTGCACCTATGGCAGCAAGGGGGAGGTTGTTTGTACTTGTAGGCAGGGTTCCCCATTGATGGGCTCTGTAAAGAGCGCGGGGTGTCCTGAGCTGTTCAAAACGACAGTGGAACTAAAAAACGAAACAAAACAAACAAAACCGAAACGGCCGATTCTCCAGATCGTGCTCAGTTTAGCGAATCGGAGCTGACCAGAACATGTGACTGGACAGCATGTTCAGGGCGTATCTAAGAAGTACCACAGCTGCAAGAGTTGAAATCGTTGCAATCTGAAGGAAAATCGTCAGTTTCATTTATTTCCACAACTGAATCGGCCGATTCTCGGGATAGTATTTCGGCATGGCGATTCAGAGTTGGCCAAGAAAGATGTGAGTGAAAGCACGAAGCATATTGAAGAACTGAAGAAGTACCACAGCTGAAAGAGTTCTGCCAATTGCACAAAATTCAGCGCCCACAACGTTACCCGCCGGTGCGAACGGCTCGAAGAAACCGAATTTGCCGTTCTTTTAGAAGAATCCGGTAGAAGGTGTCGTCCTCGTTGTGGGGAGATTGCTCGAATGGCAAATTTTGAACACAGACGACCGAATGTAGTATCAAATGACTGATGATTATTATTATTTTAAACATCAACATCTAATTACTGCATACTGTATTCAGCTTTGCCTCAGATACGTGTTTTTGGTTTCAGAACAAATCCAGTAAAATGTGCATACCCATATTGTAAATCTTTAAAAAATATGTCCGAATGCGGTGTTAAGCAACTGCTTTTCCCCTCCATATCATTGTTTTCCAGACTAACACACCAGCACATCCACAACCAATTACTGCATGATACCTCAGATTACGCACTCTCGTCATATCACCTTAGTTCATCGATTGAGCGGCCGATTACCCCCGGAACCCCACTTAGAAAACCTGGTATAAAAGTCACTTTAGTGCCCAAGGCCGGATCGGTAGACCATTACCCTAGCTACAGAATAAGCACAGGTAGAAAGATTGGGATGGACGGGGGCCCTTTTTAAACGACGACCACCGACATGAAAAGATAGAAAAAGGAAGTTTTCTCAGTTATCTTATGAAAGATAACTACCAATTTCACTATGCGACTACTACCCTAGATGCATATTTTTGCGCATTTGCTTTCGGAGATCCTTGAACAACAAATTATAAAAATGGAAAAAAATGAAAAATGCGCTGTCGCGATATTCCATTACCAAAATCCGTAGCATTCGCATGCCCAGACAGATATGTCTGCCCAAGAGTATACAAGTAGATATGACAATTTGTTATCGATATGTTAAGCATAAATATAACAATCTTCGTCCAAGCCCCAGAACGGTGGTCCTTCTTGAACAAAAAATGACCAAAAATTATCTATACTTGAAATACTAATCGGCGCAAGTGGTGATCTCGCTAGTCGGTGTGGTGCCGAGGGCTATTTGCACGGGACCAATCACTGCCCCCTTCTTTCTGAACCGCGCCGCAGCGTGCGGCGGCAAATTTAAACCACCCCGCTGCTGCGACTTGGTTAATTTGCGCGTGATCTTCAACCGATTTTTCCTCGCTTTGCTGCCCGTGTTCACACACTTTACAGTAAGTGGATTACACCTGAAATCCAAAAAACCCTTTATCCTCTTAGATCTCAGTCCGATTTTTTGCACTTTCTTTACCTTTCCTAATGGACAAGCAATTTTTGCTTATCTAAAAAAAGACTTAGCGAGGACTTCATCTAAGAAGGCAAGTTCTAGGTGTTTATGTAACCGCTAAACACTCGGACCAGCAAACTCGTAGCCAATTGACCAATGCCAAAACGTCGTCGTTGTCCGTTGTGTTGTTTCCTCCATCTTATTGATTGCCACGACTCAGGCCAACACGCTATCGCTGCTATCGTCACCCAACCGTTGAAAGAAGTTGGTCATAGACCCCAGAACTGGCCGCCACAGTTGGTTTAGTGGTTTAGACCGCATAGCCACTGTGCGCGTGCTCGTGCGCTCATGCACTCGGTGGGGCAAGTTTCTTGCCGCAAAGAGTTGGTCGTCAGCGCAAAGCTCCACCCAGGCCACCGAAAGCTGGTGACAGCGAGTAGGTATAATGGGAACCGACTAGATCTGACGTTGCGCCGAAGCCGCTCCACAAAGCATGCCGCGTTGGGAAGAAGATCTACGATGTCAGACGCTGTCTGAGAAACCAACTATGCAGGGAGCCCTTTGGCATATGGGGCACCGGCGGCCGTCGTCGGGAGATGTCAGCGTCATGGGCATCAACACGCTGGCCGCCCTCCTGGTGACCGGCACCCAGCAGCATGGCTAGGAGTGGCTGACAGTGAAAGAAGGGCAACGTCCGAGATAACGAATCACTGGGGTAGCGAAATGGACCACGAGTCTGATCGTAGGCCGTAAGGCCCCCGCAAATCGGATCGGATCAGCACCGGTAGAAACCAACGATTTTTCCGTTCAGCTCACCTGAACGGAAAATTTTGAACAACCACTGCGAGCCAACAAGTGGACAGTTTTTCCTGCAAATTTGTCAGCCACTACAGTTTGTACAAAAGAAACTCTAGACTAATTTGCAGAACAAACGGTCAAGAATTGAGCTTACAGAAACGTTTCAAAATTTTCCATTCAGCTGAACTGAACTGAGCTGAACGGAAAAATTGTTTGTTTCTACCGGTACAGACCCCAGAACTGCTTCTTGGAGTTGGTCTCCTATAAAGTACCTTTTAATAGCGATGGGCACGCTTCGTCCGGCTGCGCCGTTTAGAAAATACAAAAATACGGGCAAAATATGGTCCGAAAACGGTTTTCGCAACTTCAAGCGCAAATTCTTCTTTATGTTCGGTTATTTATGGTAGGAAGTGATGTACTTATATGAAACAGACTACGAGCTATCGAATAAGATGCATTTTGAACCATAATTCAGCCGTTAAAGGGCATTTTTTTCTCAAAAACTAAATTCGTCGTTTTTCAACGTCCATTTTCTGTTGAAAGGAGAGTTTATTTAAATTGGTTTCAATCGGATTTGAAATCAGCGTAACTTGTTACCTATATAGCACCACTCTTTTTCTTAACGCAGTTTGACGCGGTCCCCACAAATTGGATTCTTCCTTAACTACTGAAAATCGGCTTTTTCGTGGACTTTTTTCGTGTTCCTGATTGTTGTGATAAAACGATAAATTTGGCGAAAGGGTTTCAACCGTTTCTGAGTACAGTAGACTTCAGGCTTTCGAATGATACAAGAATTGGCTCTCTGCTGTTTGTCGTTAACCCCACAAACGGTGTTGAAGTTTCTGTAACCCTAAATTTTTCCCATTTCAGTATTTTATTTTGTGCAACGCTTGCAATCATACTTCTTCGCATTAATTTAGCTGTGTTGCGGATATTCACGGCCTTCTAGTAGATTTTAAACAATCAAGTGGGTTGCATCTTCGTAAATCGCGCCACAGAAAATCAGTCCCAGTTCAAAGGTGCGACCAAATGCTAATTACTAAACTGCGCGGCTCACACAAAAACTGTTTTTAACACGAATTTCTCTAATTCTTCATGAAATCAAGTGCGGTTTTTTTGCGTAATTTATCGCATCCGGTCATGCTATCGCCGTTTTCGCATAAACTTTTTCTTGTAGCGCGAGTTAATCAAATATATTGCCCATAATAAAAATGGTACCAAGTGCGCCATAGAAAAGTCCTTCGCAGGCGGCTGTCATTAAATCGCATTTTTCTAATTTTTAATGAAATCGAATGCGGTTTTTTGCCTGAATTGTCCTATGCGGTCATGCTATCGGCCCTTTCAGCATATTTTCGTGGTCGTAGCGCGAATTATTAAAAATGGTCGCCCATACCTACTTTTAAT
>JASANB010002644.1:0-41714 GCA_030248155.1 Sabatieria punctata
GGAGTTGGCCAGAAGAGATGTGAGTGAAAGCACAAAGCACATTGAACAAGTATCATACAGTACAAATCACGAACAGAATCACAAAGTTCGCTAAGCAGCTGTTTAGCGAGCCATTAGCAAGCCAGGCTCGCCACTACCAAACCTTAGCGAGCTGTTATTGTAATTTGATCTAATTGGCCGGGCAAGTGACCAGTGCCCAGCCAGCAGCTTTAGCGAGCTAGTACGGCAGGCTCTATTAAACTGCCGAACCCAGCGGCCGGCCGGCCAGCAGCAGCCTCTATCGCTCGCTAATAGCAAACTCCGCATGTTATGAGATACCTTTTCAGCGAGCCAGTCAGGCCTGTTGGGCGAACTTTGTGATTCTGTTCGTGATTTGTACTGTAGCTTGAAGAGTTGAAATCGTTGCAATCTGAAGGGAAATCGTCAATTTAATTGATTTCCACAACTGAATCGGCCGATTCTCGGGATAGTATTTCGGCATGGCGATTCGGAGTTGGCCAGAAGAGATGTGAGTGAAAGCACAAAGCACATTGAACAAGTATCACAGCTTGAAGAGTTGAAATCGATGCAATCGGAAGGAAAATCGTCAGTTTTACCAATTTCAACACCTGAATCAGCCGATTCTCCGGATAGTATTTCGGCAAGGCGATTCCGAATTGGCCAGTAGAGATGTGAGTGAAAGCACAAAGCACATTGAACAAGTATCATAGCTTGAAGAGTTGAAATCGTTGCAATCGGAGGGGAAATCGTCAATTTAATTGATTTCCACAACTGAATCGGCCGATTCTCGGGATAGTATTTCGGCATGGCGATTCGGAGTTGGCCAGAAGAGATGTGAGTGAAAGCACAAAGCACATTGAACAAGTATCATAGCTTGAAGAGTTGAAATCGTTGCAATCTGAAGGGAAATCGTCAATTTAATTGATTTCCACAACTGAATCGGCCGATTCTTGGGATAGTATTTCGGCATGGCGATTCGGAGTTGGCCAGAAGAGATGTGAGTGAAAGCACAAAGCATATTGAAGAAAATCACAGCCTGAAAACGTTCTGGCAATTGCACAAAATTCAGCGCCCACAGCGTTACCTGCCGGTGCGAACGGCTCGACGGCTCGAAGAAACCGAATTGCCGTAATTTATGGTAGCATTGAGTAATTGGTTGTGTATGTGCTGTTGAGTGAGTGTGTAAAACAATAATCTATGAGTGAAAAAAGTTGTTTGATACCGTATTCGGTGATATTTGTTAAAGATTTACAATTTAGTTTGGGCGCGCACGTTTTGGTAATATGGATTCGGACCCCCGGACCCCCACCGAATTCGGACCCCCAGCCTGGTACGGAAACAACGGTTTGTGGATTCGGAACCCCACCCCGGGACCGTAGTTTAAATTTCCCGAAATTTTGTTTGCAAATTTCGGGGCACATTTGGACACGTCGGTACGCGGACCATTCCCCCCATCCGCCGACCATCCTAACTTTAGGGCTCAGTTTCAAGCTGATGCTTAGGTTCAGGCTTAGCTGGGTGCAGGTTCACAGTTAGGATCACCCTTTAGGGTAAAATTTAATATGGCAGTTTGCCTTGCCAGGTGGGATTGAGCCGGCAATCGGTTTCTTTAAGCTCTGATTTTATAAATTACTGTAATGCGGTAAATTCGTTCATATAATCATTATGTAATGACTTTGCGTAACGTATTTCCCAGCAAACTGCACGTCATAGAAATATATTAAGCATCGGCTAAACGATTGTCAAAAATGCTTGACTTGGTGGTGAGTAAAAAAAGCTGCGTAACAGTTAAAGCGGAAGGTCAACATTGAGCATTACAGTGAGTGAACAAATAAACTTGCACAAAAAATTGAGTCCAACAAAGTATTTCTCAGATAAAGATAATTTAAATATAATGAAAAATGCCATACAGCAGGTAGGAGAGCAAAAAACTGACTTCTTCACACTGTCGCTGAGCTCCACTGAAAGTACATCAAATCTGAATAAAAATTGTGCTAGAAATCTTTACTAGCGAAGGAGCTACTACTGTATATATGAATCTAAAACTCATTATAGTCAGGGTCATGGCAATCTGTTGATCCAAAATCCCCTGACATGCCCCCGATTTTGCCTGCCCAACCAGATGCGAGGAAATTTTGAAAATTGCGTTTGAAGGGCAGTCTGAGCATACAACTAACAGTTTTAGTAGTTTGAAGAGGTTTGGTTCGGCCGCCCAACCAGGGCTAAAATTTTCTAAAAAGTCAACCTTCAAAAACGCGTAAGAAAGGCATTCTGACCACAGAACTAACAGGTTTAGTAGTTTGAAGAGGTTGGTTGGGCCGTCCAACCAGGGCGAGACTAATTAGTTTCGTAATTATTTCTAGTAGGTGGTTTTATGACTCCAACCGTTTACTGTGCGCTGCATGGTGTTGGTTATTAATCAGGAGTAAAAGTACAGTACAGTACTACATTGTATCTCTTTCGCTCGAAAGGAGCATCACATTGGTTCCACAGTACAGTAGTATATTCGTACGCGCTACTGTTGCTAAGTAAATTATAATTATAATTTTAATAATACTTTTTAGAAATTTAGTAATACAAGTAAATTATAGTTTGAATTATATTAAAAGTGAATTTTTGCCTTAAGTAAATTATAAGTATAATTTCAATTAATTTTTTTAGAAATTTACTAATACAAGTAAATTATAATTAAACTATATTTCAAATTAATTTACTTAGAAACAGTACTACGCGCGCACGTAGGTAGACCAATAATAACGAAGTATTTAAAAAGATTTATCGTACTTACTACACACAGTGCTACACAAGGAAATATGTAATCACACCATACGGCAATATCGAATCAAGTATAAAGTGCCCGAACAGAGTTGCGTCAGTACTCCAATCTACCAGAGAGAATTTGCGACCAGACGCACTAGCACAGATCATACACTAAAATAGAAGAAGTGTAAAGTGAAAATCGGTACCGGAAGATCAGAAGAGATCATACACTAAAATAGGAGAAATAAAGTGAAAATTGGTACCGGAAGAACAGCAGAGATCATACACTAAAATAGAAGAAATAAAGTGAAAATTGGTACCGGAAGAAACTTGAATTGCAGCTTGAAACTGAGGCCTAAAGTTAGGGTGCTCGGTGGATGGGGGGAATGGTCCGCGTACCGAGGTGTCCAAATGTGCCCCATAATTTTCCAAATAAAATTTCGTGAAATTTAAACTACGGCCTAGGTGGGGTTCCGAATCTTAAGAACCATTTTTCCGTACCAGGCTGGGGGTCCGAATTCGGTGGGGGTCCGGGGGTCCGAATCCATATTACCCACGTTTTTACAGGATTTGTTCAGAGACCAAAACGCATAGTCTGAGGTAAAGCTGAATATAGCAAGCAGTAATTAGACGTTGATGTGTAAAATAATAATCAGGGGATCGTCCGTCAGAAGTCGTTTGATACCACATTCGGTCTGCGTTCAAAATTTGCAATTGGTATGATCTCCCCACCGCCCGGGCGCACTATCCCCGCGTGCCGTACCACCACGATGGCCAGATGCGCGGTCGAACATATGCGCGATGGCCAGATCGGTGTCGTCAGCGCATGATCACCTTACCGTTGATCGTGATAATGCGTTTTCGGCCGTCTCTGCACGTTTATTTTATCTCTTGTCTCAAAGCAACCAAACTTAATCGCTCATAATTCCCGATCGCAAATGCCCAACGCCGCCAGCTTGCACTGTCGGGTTATTATTTATTCCAGTCGACATCCTTGCTTGCTTGTCCTGGCTGACACTGTAATAAAAGAGGAGAAATCTCTGATAAAATGTGGTCAAAACAGATTGTGCGCTTTCTATTGATTGTTAATAGTGATTGCCAGCGATTATTCGGCTATTTTAGATTTACTGAGCCAAGCCTCGTCGAGCCGAGGCAGAAAACCCCGGGACGGGCCGAAATCGGTCCGTGCAGGTCTCTATTTTTAGGCATAATTAAATCTACACAACCTTGAAACAACACCTAACTCTCTATAAAGCTTTGTTTACTGTCAAAAACAGGAAATTATGTCGGTTTTGTGCTTCACATTCACGCGTAAATATCCTCCAATTATGTGACACATAGAGGACAATTGGGAAGGCCCCACCCGATGTCAAATCCAACTTTTACCCTCGGTTTTAGAGGTATAGCTAGTGTTTTGTGTTAGATTTGGTTGCAGTCAACTGTGAGTGGTTGTCAATCGAGTGTGTAGCTATGGCGTCTTCCAGTCGTGCTGTAAAAAGTTCCGCTAGTCGGCGGCGCTACCTCAAGAACTTTGTGGTCAGTAGCAGTGATGATGACGACGTCCAACTCCCCAGTGCCAATGCCACTCTTGATGCTGCTGTCAGTTCCAGGTATTGTTTATCCCTGTTAAAAACTAAATTTTTAGAATCGGCGTTTCTTGCTGGGCTGACACAGCTCCTCAATGCAAAATGTTTTGAGCCTGTCTCATGCTTTTAAGCTCTAATGTACATGTGCACAGGTGTAACTCGGGGTCTGCCTGAAACTGACTTGAAACTGAACCCCAGATATAGTGATGCAACCGAGATCTGGGAATTTCTCGAAATGCTGAGAATTATCAGTATTTTTCGGTCTCGGTTGTCTGTTATTCGAGATCTCTGTATCCAAATACAAAGAAATACTGATAACACCGAGACCCACAGTTGTTAGGGTAAAAAAAATTAAAAAAAAAGTTTTTTTTTAAAAAATAAAGTCTCTTTATAGTTTAAAAAAAAGCAAAAATTTTTGCCCTCGAAAAAAATTTTTAACAACTGTGCCGAGACCACTAATTTTATAGAATTTACAAACTATAACAAACTAAATTTGCTCAAATTTCCTGTAAAACCGCACTTTTGTTTGAATTTTTAGACCAAAATTGAGATTTTTTAACATTTTTTGTGCTCTAGTATTTGGGCTCAACTCAAGCCCCCGGCCTGGTGCTGAGCCCCGACCTCCCCTTCTGCGGATGATCTGTTACAAAAGCAGTGGAAGCGGGCTCTGCACTCATTGAGGCTCCGCAATGCCCCGACATAGGGGAAAGCGAACTAAGTCTAAGTCAAGTTTTGTGTCAGGACGCTAAAATCACTATTTTAAGCTGCCAAATAGCGTTTTAGAGTTAAAAGCAAGCAAAAATTGACAAAAGGGCTTCCAAACACCCCGATTTCTCTTAAACATCAGCAGTGGAAACACAAAATTCGGTTTCTAAAGGCTTTTCAAGCGAATTTTAGGCTAAAAATTAGTGATTTCTGAGCCAGTTTGTTAGTACTGGAGCCACTACTAGTACTTGTATTTTTGGGTCGGGGGGCCCTTGACTTGTCTCGGGTGAAGGGGGTTTGGCCTTTCCAGCAGTGGGGTAACCCCCAAACCCTCCTAGTACATGTATGGTGGTCGCGTGCCCATAAGGCCGGCCAGCATACATAGCTTAAATGATTTAAAGAAGTTTTAACTATTTAAAGACAAAGTGATCTTTGAGTGTATAGTAGTTCTCCCATTTCCGGAAGGAGGTAAGGCAAGAACAAAAAATCGGCCACAAATGAATAAAATCAATAGATTAGGCAGGAAGGCCTGTCACCGTTATTGTTTATTTTTTTCTTTGATTTCTCGCCCTGGCCATCAGCGATTAGCTATTGATATCAGGCCAACAGACGCACTTTTTGTATGGCAGAGTGGGGCGTTACCTACCACGAGATGTTTTGGACATCTTGATAAGGGGGAGAGTTGCAGAGGGTGGGTAGATAAAGGAATAAAGGTAAGATGGCTTGGAAGAAGAGCTTGACTAGCTGATACATCCATGAGGTCTTCATCAGTATAAGAGAAAATTGGCTGGGTGCAAAAGTCCGCACACACTCAGGAGATGAGATGAGGCAAGTGTGTCCACCAGATCTTCAGCACTCTATATTATACATAAATGATACGAATGTTGAAAGGGTCTTGCGACCCGTGCGAGGGTGCTGGGACGTTAATGCAGATGGGAACTGCACACCAACTGCCTCAAGAGGCACGTCCCGGATTGGATTTGATCAAATACTGAGATTCAAATAGTAAGATGAATAGAGAGACATATAGTAATTTTGGTAGAACGGTCAGGCACTTAACGCCGTTTATGGTACCGGCACCATATATGGTGCCCCCACGTTCGGGGCCTACCCATGGCCATGGGTGCCGGTACCATATCTGGTACGGAATCTGAACAGAGTGGTACCATGTATGGTACCGGTACCGGTAACAACGCGAAGGTAGGGGTACCATATATGGTGCCGGACGCCGGTACCATATGTTACCACCACAGGCCCCGAACGTTGGGGGTACCTATGGTACCGGCACCTTATATGGTGTCGGTACCATAAACGGCGTTAAGTGTCTGACTGTAGAAAGAGATAGTAAGAAGTGGTTAGCCGAAAACAGATGAGTCGGCGTTAGCAGTAAAGCAGTTTTGACTTGGAAGGCAAGCCAAGCCTGCCTTACTTCCCCCTCGACTGCGTGGAAGTGCCGACTCGTGCGATGCCTGTCACGGTTAAGCCGTATTTATTCACATGTTGAAACAGATTTTTCTGGGGCCAACACGTTTAACGCGCCGACTTGACGCCAACAGTTCATCAACACGTAGCGAACGTTGGCGCAACAGAAATGCTGGCATTCAACACGAATATGAATACGCCTTTCCCCTCTTTATACTGCCTATTAAATTGTTTTTTCTGGTGCTTTACAATGTGCTCGCTTTACGAATCCCAGGTACGGGACTGGAATTTTTTCGGTGTTACTTGCATGGTGCTGCGTTTCAGCAATGCTGAGTCAACAACACGACGTCGTCAGCCGAAACGCAAAGCCTCTCAGACTGGGCAGGGCAACGGTTTGAGTCGGACATCTAAAAGAGCTACCGGAAGCTCCCGTGACGAAAGCACTGACCCTTTGCCTACCATGCAAGTTGTGAGATCGCCTGTCGGTGTCGGCTCAAGAGGTTTGTACTCTGTCAGCCTTGTGTGTGGTGTAGAGTATAGAGTTTAGAGAGAAGACAGAATGGGAGTCGGTCTAGGAATCCGCTTCTGAGTGAAGAGACCATCAATTCGGTTATGGCTGACCGACTGGTAAACGCGGCAGTCACCTCTGTAGTGGAGAGTGTTCGGTCTGACCGCGCCAACGCGGCGGCTCGCAACCGTCCACCCACTCAATCGGCTGCTACTGGAGATGATGGTGCGTTGTATCTTTAGATGCTACCGCTCCATCCCATCGGTTGGGTGTAACTCGTCGAAAATCAAGTGGCCGACTATATTTCGTTGACTAAACAACTGGTCAAATGATCAACTGGTCGACTGTCTTTCTATTAAAGCGTTTTAGAGCTAAAATTTAACAACAAGGCAAAAAGGGCTTCAAAAAACACCCATTCCATCAGCAGCGGAAACGCCAAATTCGGTTTCCAAAAGCATTTCAAGCAAATTTTAAGCTAAAAATTAGTGATTTCTTAGTAAGGTATTGTAGTACTGAACCACTACTAGTACTTGTATTTTTGGGTCGGGTGGGGGTCCCTAAACTGTCTCGGGGAGGGGGGTGGCCTTTCTACCTAGGGGGCATACATGTAACAGGGGTCTTGGGGGGTTTGCCCCCACCGGACTTAGGCCAGACCCCCCCCGGATGGGGACACCCCCCCCCCCCCCCGATTTTTCTGGCAAGTAAATTTTTGATCAAATTTTTAAAATTTTTTTACATTTTCACACACAAAAATTGCCAAAATCGCCTACAAAACAGCACTTTTTAGCTGTATTTCAGCCCAATTAGCGATTTTTGGGCCAAAAATTGCGATTTTTCTCGATTTTTGAGCGTTTTTTAGTGCCCACCCCCTCCCCCAAAATTTTGGCTCAGACCCCCCGGCCGGCGCCAGACCCCCCCCAACCCCCCTCACCCCATCGGCGGATGACCTGTTACATGTATGCTAGGGGGTAATCCCAATCCTCTTGGTACATGTATGGTGCTGTTTCTTTGTCTAAAAGGTAGTCTGTACCATACATGGGTCACCACCTGGCCGGCCAGTACCCCACCCTCGGTCGTTCATGCGGGGTGAGGGGGTTTACCACCTGGCCGGCCAATACCCCACCCTCGGTCGTACATGCCCCCCTCGCGCCCGGAGGGGAAAATTTTCGCTTTTTAGGCGTTTTTTTGGACTTTTGTGGGGACCCCCTCCCCCCGAGACTACCTCCACACCCCTCCGGCTCATGTATGGTCTGTAGCCGGGTTTACGTTGTTGCACACAGTACTGGTAGTATCTGTTCAGTGTCTATGGTGCTCAGTCTGATTGTCTATTATAGTATCGACGTTCATGTTGGTGTGTACACAGTAACAAATGGGGGGTCAGATTATTATCCAGCAGTTGTCTCGTGTCCACAAACTCTACAATTTATTGAGTGATTCGGCCCGGTCAAACAGTCATTGGCCGTTCACCAGCGCCCTCTACCGTTTGGTCAACCTGACAAGGCTGCAAAACAAACAAACAAATGCTAAGTATTTTGTTGCTTCGACCAGTTCTATAGTGCGTTCAAAAAAAGAGCGAGCTGGCGGTTTTTTGCGAATAACTTTTTATGGAGCCATCGGAGCGACTTGGGCCTTATAACCAAAGTTGTAGAGCAGGTCGAGCTCCGGTCTGGGGTAAACCCTAATCTGCGCTACGTTCACTCTGAACACTAATTTGCGCTACGTTGAAAAAATGAGCTTTTTTCCTAATTCCGATGAAGATGAGCTGACTTCAGAATTCGATTCTAGAGTCCTTGGGGAGTTCAATGATGCTTTCGTGACGTTTCCAGGTCAAACCGTTCCGGAGATATGGCCGGTCAAAGTTTGCAAAAATCGCGAAAAATGGCGTTTTTTCGAAAATTTCACTAATTTGGGGCGGAAATATAGACAGGCCGATGGATTTTGTTGAAACTTCCTGAAGAGGGTATTCAGGACCGCTGGAATCGATTTTGACACTTCCGGACCCTGAAAATTTGACCCTGATACCGTAATATGGGTCCCAAGATGAATACCTCAGACATGCCGTATTCTGCAAGAGTTTTTTGCGAATAACCTTTTTGGGAGGCCTCGGAGCGACTTGGGCCTCAGAACCAAAGTTGTAGAGAAGGTTGAGCTCCGGTCTGGGGTAAATCCTAATCTGCGCTACGTTCACTCTGAACACTAATTTGCGCTATGTGAAAAAATGAGCTTTTTTCCTAATCGCGATGAAAATGAATTGACTTCAGAATTCGATTCTAGAGTCTTTGGGGAGTTCAATGATGCTTTCGTGACGTTTCCAGGTCAAACCGTTCCAGAGATATGGCCGGTCAAAGTTTGCAAAAATCGCGAAAAATGGCGTTTTTTCGAAAATTTCACTAATTTGGGGCGGAAATATAGACATACAGATGGATTTGGTTGAAACTTCCTGAAGAGGGTATTCAGGACCGCTGAAATCGATTTTGACACTTCCGGACCCTGAAAATTTGACTCTGATACCGTAATATGGGTCCCAAGACGAATTCCACAGACATGCCATTCTGCAAGAGTTTTTTTGCAAGAGCAAGGGTCAAATTTTCAGGTCTGGAAGTGTCAAAATCGATTTCAGCGGTCTTGAATACCCTCTTCAGGAAGTTTCAACCAAATCCATCGGCCTGTCTATATTTCCGCCCCAAATTAGTGAAATTTTCGAAAAAACGCCATTTTTCGCGATTTTTGCAAACTTTGACCGGCCATATCTCCGGAACGGTTTGACCTGGAAACGTCACGAAAGCATCATTGAACTCCCCAAAGACTCTAGAATCGAATTCTGAAGTCAATTCATTTTCATCGCGATTAGGAAAAAAGCTCATTTTTTCACGTAGCGCAAATTAGTGTTCAGAGTGAACGTAGCGCAGATTAGGATTTACCCCAGACCGGAGCTCAACCTCCTCTACAACTTTGGTTCTGAGGCCCAAGTCGCTCCGAGGCCTCCCAAAAAAGTTATTCGCAAAAAACTCTTGCAGAATACGGCATGTCTGAGGTACTCATCTTGGGACCCATATTACGGTATCAGGGTCAAATTTTCAGGGTCCGGAAGTGTCAAAATCGATTCCAGCGGTCCTGAATACCCTCTTCAGGAAGTTTCAACAAAATCCATCGGCCTGTCTATATTTCCGCCCCAAATTAGTGAAATTTTCGAAAAAACGCCATTTTTCGCGATTTTTGCAAACTTTGACCGGCCATATCTCCGGAACGGTTTGACCTGGAAACGTCACGAAAGCATCATTGAACTCCCCAAGGACTCGAGAATCGAATTATGAAGTCAGCTCATCTTCATCGGAATTAGGAAAAAAGCTCATTTTTTTAACGTAGCGCAAATTAGTGTTCAGAGTGAACGTAGCGCAGATTAGGGTTTACCCCAGACCGGAGCTCGACCTGCTCTACAACTTTGGTTATGAGGCCCAAGTCGCTCCGATTGCTCCATAAAAAGTTATTCGCAAAAAACCGCCAGCTCGCTCTTTTTTTGAACACACTATAGTTCGACGAAAAGACATTAGACCAGTTGATCATTCGACAAGATGTTAGTTAACAAAATGTAGTCGACCACTTGATCTTCGATGACTTGATCGTATCACCACAAAATCAGCAGAATTTTATCTGACTTTTTAGCGGATTGTAACCACCGAGTTTCAGTGTCTTTCTTGGGAGTGTTCCCAGCCACGGTGGAGGTGGTGGGTCGGATTCGGCAGATGGAGTCGGACGAGGAGATGGCACGCCGACTGCAGGAACAGTTCGACGATGAGGCCCGACTGCAGAACACGCCGGCCCTCACTGGTGCTGAGATCATCAGCCACTGGCTGGGACCGACAGTCGACGTATGCACTCTCTCTATAATCATGCTTGTAACATCTACTGAGGTCAGAGACCCACGGCCGGAACGAGTTTTATAGGCTGCATGTTTCGACCGTTTTTGTTACAACTTTTTTTTAGCAATTTTAGACACAAAAATTGCTAGGAAACTTGTTGCAAAACATTTTTTAGTACTCTTCCTCCCGAGCTTGGGCTCTAACTCCAACCCTATGTTAGGTTCATTTGGGCGCGTCTCGTTTGGGCGTCTGTTAAAAATATAAAATGTAGACAACTACAGGGTGTCCCGTAAAAAGACAACATTTCTTTTTGCTGCCGTATCCGCAAATCTTGACCAGATTGGCTGAAATTTGAAGTATAGGTGCCAAAACAGTGGAGATGTTGATGTTAAGAATTGATTGACCAGCATTGACCGAATTTTGTGAAATTCACGAATATGTGAAATTTGTTAATTTCAATGCCTATAGCGCTAAAATGCAAAGTTTTCTTTTTGCTGTCATTTCCGCTAATGTTCGCGAAATTACCTGAAATTCGAAATGCAGATCAGAACAAGCAAAATCTCCCCTATTTTAGCATCTATATTTCAAATTTCAGCCAATTTGGTCAAGATTTGCGCAGACATGGGCTAGTATTTCGGCTGAGGGGATGTAGAATTTTCAATTCCTGAGGGGGGGTGACGAGGTGTAGGAGCGCCTGAGGGGGGAATATTTCGTAATAAAACTAACGCTATTTCGTTGAATACTGCAATAAAAAGCGATTGTTAAAATTTTTTCTGTCATCTTGGAAAATAACTTTTGGAAAAAAACCGAAAAAAAAACCGGCTTGATTTTTTTCCGGAAACCAAAAAGCCCTGAATGGAACTGCTTTAGGGCTACACAGTTCTCTACACTTTTTTAAAATGAGCGCACGCCCAAACGAAGGACACCCCTGTCCCTGTTGAGCGGATTATCTCTTTCTTGTATGACTCTGTGTTCTTGTTGGTCGTGTAATGGCATGGTTGGTTTAGGTGACTCGCATGAATGCTGGTGTTCACAGCCCTGACAACCTGGCAGAGCTGGCTAGAATCGAGGTATGATTTGACTTGTGAAGTGTGTCTCTTGACTCTGAATCGAATCGGTACCAGAATTCCCTGACTATAACGATTTTCTGACAATGCGAATAATAATTTTCTTTCCCGTTTTATTCAAACGCTATCCTTTCCAGTTTCCATAGTGTCCACCCCTTTTCGAACTTTATTCAAACGGTTCGTTCTCGGTTAGTTCTTCATCGATTTTGGCTCAAATTTCAGAAAAAAATTAGATGACAAATGGCTACATATTTTGCAAGTTTAGTGCCAAAATTCTAACCCGTCCTGGTTTTATGACCCGAAAACTAAGAATCAAAGTAGTCCAATTTAAAATCCAAAGTAATTTTTTCGCTCTACCCAGTTGTGTTGTCAATTAATCCTCAAAATTTGAGCCAGATCGATAAAGAAATGACCGAGAACGAAGCGCTTGAGTAAAGTTGGAAAAAAGAGGGTTGTTATATTCTTGGTCCGTACTGTATTTCCTTGCTATCCTTAAATGAACGTTCTAGTCAGGTCAGGATAACATTACAATAACAGCGTCTGACTGTAAAAAGTGTTAGCTTCTAATTGTGTGAATCTCAGCTACTGGCATCCAGATTGGTTGTTAATAATAAATTTCAGCTGAACGAATCGCAGCGCCGTCGTCCGCGCACCGCCCCGGAGACGACGACAGCGTCTCAGCGCGCGACTGCCGCCACCGGCAACAACAGTCGGCGCACGAGTGGTGGGAGACGGGCCCGCGGCGGCAACGGGGCCGGTCGAGGTCGCGCCAATCGGGTCAGTCAGCAGCGCATCCGACACCTGCAGAATCTGCTGGCAGCCGCGGACGTCAACGTCTTAGTATCTGGTCTGTCCTGCGCTTTCTGCTTGGTTCGTTCTCTAGTTCTGTTTGACTTGCAGGTCCGGTCGGAGACATTCAGCACTCCTATGAGGTAAGTCGTTGTTTGGTCTTCGTTGGTTCGGTTCAGACTTGGGCAAGAGGTGGGGGTTGACCTCTCAGGTCGCCGATACCCCCTCAGGAATTTTTGGAAGTATTTTTTGTGATAAAAGGATGTCTACGTTAGGTATAAATGATCTCAGAATAGCTTATTTTAACCTATTTTTTAAGCAAAATTAAGTCAGAAAACCTTGATGTTACCCAAAATTATACTTTATGGCTTTATGGCCCTCATCAACTCCCCCGCCGCTACCCCCTTAAGATTTTTAAATTTACCGCCTCCTCGACCCAGAGGCTGAGGTGGTTCACTCCTTCACTCTGGCCCACCCGCTCAGGAATTTTTTGGAAGAGATTTGCTTAGAATAGGTGCAAATGGGCTTAAAATAACCTATTTTAGCATATTTTAATGAAAAATAAGCCAAAAACCTTCATTTTAGTTAAAAATCGGACTTTTGGCTTACCATCCGCTCAGACTCCTAAATGAGCTGTAATGCAATTTGGTTACAATAATGCAAATAGTTGGTACATAAATGGCCATCTACATTCTATCTCTGATCTGGGGGTTCTGGTATCAGACGATTTGAAGTTTTCAAGGCAGTATATTGCAGCTAAAAGATTTCAATTGATTTTTAGATCACTTGACAGTATGATTATTTAACGGCAATAGGAATAGTTTACAGACTCGATCTGTTAAAAATATCTATATAGGATTTTCTAACGGAACACCGGCCGAACGACATTTTTCAACACGATTCTGAATACGACACAATGTTAGTTACTTAGTTTACCTAGCAACAAGATAGTGTTGATGTCTTCTGTGTGTCTGTGTGTAGGAGAGAGGAGGTGTTGCAGGCGCTGCTGGAGCTGGTGGAGCGTCTGGGAGAGGCAGGCAGTCGGGGTCTGGAGCAGAGACAGATTGAGCGACTGAGCAAGGTGCTGTACGAGGGAGAGAGCAGCAGCAGTTCGGAGTCGACCGCCGCCTGCACCATCTGCATCTCTGACTTCCAGCTAAACGACAATCTGCGTCTCCTGCCCTGCAGCCATCGATTCCACACGCACTGCATCGACCCCTGGCTTCGGGTATATCTTTATTACTTTATAAACTCTTTATCTCTGCCATTCCCAATGTAGCACACATGGGCCGGATAAATCTGAGGTAGCTGTTGCACATGGAGGGGATAGAACGATTTCCTAAAAAAAAGTAAAAAAATCGTTGTTGTACAACTTCTGCTGAAGAAAAATCGGAGAAAATTTTCGGTGAATGGAGGGATAAGTCCTTAGGCCCTGCAGCCCAAGCTGACATGGGCAAAGGGAGCTGAGAGAGTTGACCCCCTCAGGCCGCCGATCCCCCTCAGGAATTTTTAGGAAGAATTTTGTATACGATGAAAACATGCCTAGATTAGGTGAAAATGAGCTCAGAATAGCTTATTTTAACCTACTTTAGCGAAAAATAAGCCTAAAAACCTTGATTTTAGTAAATATATCGGACTTTTTGGCTTACCATCCCCTCAACCCCCCATCAGCCGCCGCTACCGTCTCCCCAGCCCCCTCAGGATTTGAAAATTTACCACCCCCTTAGCAGACATAGGCTAGCATTTCGGCTGAGGGAGGGTAGAATTTTCAATTCCTGAGGGGGTGGTAAGCCAAAAGGTCCGATTTTTGGTTAAAATCACGGTTTTTTTGGCTTATTTTTCATTAAAATACGTTAAAATAAGCTATTCTGAGCTCATCTACGCCTAATCCAGGCATATTATTATCATAATTTTCTATACAAAATTCTTCCAATAAATTCCTGAGGGGGTAGCTGCCGGCTGAGGGGGTAATTCGGCCGCGTCGTTGGCTCAGTGGGTAGCTCGCTGCCTCTGAGTCACGGCGGCCCCTGCATCCCTAGCGGTTGTAGTGGTTCATCCTCTCGGCGCGGCAAGTTTCTTGCTGCAAAGAGTTGGTCGTCGGCACAACGCTCCACCCAGGCCACCGAAAACTGGTTACAGTGAGTAGGTAAAATGGGAACCAACTGGATCTGCCGTTGCACCGAAAGCCGCTCCAAAAAGCATGCCGCGTTGGAGGGAAGATCAACGACGTCAGGAGCCGTCTGAGAAACCAGCAATAAGGCCAATACCGGTTTGGTTACGCCGGGCGGCCGTTGGGAGCTGTCAGCACAATGACGTCACCACGCCAGGCACTCTCTTAGTACCTGGCGCCCAACAGTATGGCTTGAGTGGCTTGGCAGTGAAAGAAGGGCAAACGTCCGAGATGACGATATCAGGGGTAACGAAATGGGCCGTGCAGGTCTGATCGTAGGGCTGTACATCGTACGCCCCCCCACCAGATCGGGGGTAGGTCAGAGCCTAAGGGGATTCAACCCCCTCAGACTCCCCTTTCCCCATGTCTGGTCTGAAGGCTGTGTTCAGGGTTTGCGCGGGACCTGGAAAGTCAGGGAGTCATGGAAGTAAGTAGGCTTTTTATTCATACATTTGTACAGAAGTTGGGCCGGACTCAACTAGACGATTTTATGCTCCACAGATTTTAAACAATTTTTGCATAATACTTTTTTCAATCTCAAACACTAAAATTACCTGTAAAACGGCGACTTTTAACTGTGTCTGAGCCTAAATCAGGCGAGACGGATGAGATGAATTTGTTTCAGCAAAAGAGTTCGTGTCCGATCTGTCGTCTGGATGTTCGCAAGGGACTGGAGACAAGTTGACCGGTGCTCCTACTGCGCCTCTAACTGCGCTGTGAACTATCGAGTTTACTTAGGTACGTGTTTGGTCACTCCAGCCACTAACAACACAACACAATACATATACAACCTTGTACATGTACAGAATATTTAAGACCAGGGTCGGTTTTCTGTTCCTTGTATAGTGTGGCAGTCAGGTAGCTAATGCAGGTACGTTTATTACTATCGTACTGCTAATGTCTTATCTATGCATACTACAGGGTGTCTCAAAAAAATGATCACATTTCTTTTTACTGCCATTTCCGCAAATTTTGACCAAATAGGTTGAAATTTGGAACATAGGTGCCAAAATACGGGGAATTTTATGTGTTAAAGTTTGGTGCACTAGGCTTGACTCATTTCCGAGAAATTTAAAAAAAAGTGAAATTTGTTAAATCAATAGTGAAAGCCGGTCGCCGAAAAAATGATCGCATTTCATTTTACTGCCATTTCCGCAAATTTTGGCCAAATAGGCTGAAATTTGGATCATAGGTGCCACAATTCATGTGTTAAACTTTGGTGCACTAGGCTTGACCACTTCCCGAGAAATTTCAAAAAAAGTGAAATTTGGTAATTTCAATAGTGAAAGCCGGTCACCGAAAAATGGAAACATTTCCCTTTCCTGTATCTTTTCAAATTTTTGTCGGAATTGGATGAAATTTGGAGTGTAAACGCAGAAATTCAGGATAATTCGTGTGAAATAAGTTGACGCATGAACTCCAACGCTATCGTTTGAGTTTAGGGGATAATGTAATGTAACGTTTTTTCGGTGACCGGCTTTCACTATTGAAATTACCAAATTTCACTTTTTTTTAAATTTCTCGGGAATGAGTCAAGCCTAGTGCACCAAACTTTAACACATAAAATTCCCCGAAATTTGGAACCTATGATCCGAATTTCAGCCTATTTGGTCAAAATTTGCTGAAATGGCAGTAAAAAGAAATGTGATCATTTTTTTTGAGACACCCTGTAGCTAACTGACTGCACAAGATGTATAAATGAGTAATATGGAAAAAACTAACTGTCATCAGAGATTACGGTAAGAGTGAGCAAAGCTGCTCGTGCGTGCTTCAGTGCCTATCTGCGTTCTGTGTTCATTGGTTCGTTTTAACTATTGAATAAAGTTCATCTTCTAATTACCTTATTCCTAGTTGGTTTGGTTGGTGCACTCCTACGCTTTTTCTATCGGTCGTTATTCAGGTTCTTCTTATTAGAGTTAAGATTAGGCTCGCTTATTTAGCGAGATGGGTTCCAAGTTTTATCCAGTCTTATCGAGTGGTCAGATTGAACTGGTTTTCTGTAGTCTAAGTAGAACTCTTCCTTCAGGAAAACCGCAGTGTTCTATTAAAAATGTCAACTTTATTATCGTACGTAAGTTAGCACTAGAAATCATAATTCTGTGCTGAAGCAAAAAAAAGTTGGTCAACAGATTGACGTGATGTATTTTGGCAAAGAAAAATGAGTCTATGAGTCTCCCAGAAGCAAAAACTGTTGTTGGTGTAACTTTTTGTCCGTTTGGACTAGGAGTAGCCAACTGCTATAGAGCAGGAAGAGACACGAGGTCCGGCAGCCTCCTTAACAACAACCCTCCCCTTTTTGCTGTGGGAACAACTGTTGTTAGGATCCGCACGTAACACCAGCGTATTGAAATTGAAAAGCGTATGCGTACGTATGTGAATTCTGTAATGCAACCCGTACTTTGCCATAATGATATGATAATTATGCATTGCGCATGGCATGCATATACGCAAGTGACAAGTAGCTATTAGGTACTGCTGTACGTCGTAATGTGGTTTTGTCTAGAACCAGTCATTTCTCGGAAGTTCTAAGTAGATTACGGTGATTACCCTTAATTTTGATCGGAAATTTTCTACAATTCAAATTTGAGGTCGGTAAAACTGAACTCGGCCGTTCGCAACTAATTGCTGTAAGTCTCTGTTTCTCTTCCGCCCGCAGGGTGGCGCGCGTTTAAATTTTGCCTCTAGGGCCGGATCGATAACTGCCAGCCGGCTGGCGCTAAAACCCGTCGTGTCCACGTCTCTTCTAGACTACACCCAGTTCAGAAACAGTCCCTCTTCGGTTTTTACCCCAAAACTTAAGGTAAAAATTTAAAGCCCGAAAGTTTTCGTGGCTAAAAGAATTTTTGAAAATGCGGCTGTTTCAGCTGCGATTGTTCACGTTTGCTATTCTGTGTATTTTTAAGTTTATTTTTGAACTTTGAAACTCTCTCTCTGCTATTGTGAGATGCATTTGCATCCTTACACTTAAAATTGTTCTAGTCATGCGACCGCCTTTTCTGATGTCCAAGTTGATGGGGTGTTCCTTGCCTAAAGAACTCGGATCGAGACCCCTTCTCAGTCGCAGTCAGCTGCTACTGAGAGAATATCAGCTTGTGATTCAGTCTTCACCAGGAAACTTCATTCTCATGCCTTTTGCTCTTCGATCAATGCGCAAATTGGCAAACTTACTCGAGTTGGAAATGGAGAAATTGGGCGCCTGTCAGATTCAGTGCCCTTCTTTGGGCCCTCGCGCTTTGTGGGAAAAGTCTGGACGCTGGGACGTGTTAGGAAACGATTTGCTGAAAGTCACTGATCGCACCGGATCTCAAATGTGTCTGCAACCGACGCACGAAGAAATGGTCGCATGGATTTTGTCTGCGCGCAAGAAAATGCTCGGAAAGCTCAATTTGCCTCTGCTGGTTTATCAAATCACCGAAAAATTCCGTGATGAGTTGAACCCGCGCTTTGGGCTGTTGCGAGCTCGGTCTTTCCTCATGAAAGATTTGTATTCATTTGATTTGGACAACGGACACGCTGAAACTACCTATGAAAAGTGCACCCAAGCCTACAACAGAATTTTTCGAGACAAACTGAGCTTGGACGTAATGCGAGTTTTGGCCGATTCTGGCACGATCGGCGGCAACGTCTCTCACGAATTTCATCTGCAAAATAACACAGGCCAGGATTACATCTACCACTGCAGAGATTGCCAGAAAGGGTACAACAGAGACATTCAGACTTCAATTGAATGTCCGGATTGTGGAGTTGAGATGGAGACGCATCGGACCATCGAAGTTGCACACACTTTTCTGTTGGGCCAAAAATATTCTACTCCCTTCGCTGTCATTCCTCCTGGCAGCTCTGACCCTCTTTTTATGGGCTGCTATGGTATAGGTGTGAGCAGGCTTTTGGCGGCGATTTGCGATCAGGCCTCCTCTGACACTCATTTGAAATGGCCTGCACCTATTGTGCCGTTCAAATTGGCTGTGGTACCTCCGAAGGAAGGCAGCAATGAAGAAAAAGCGGCTTCAAACTTCGTCTCGCATGTGATTGGTCAGTTGGCGGCACATCGGTCGCTGATTGGCGAGTTGTTGGTTGATGACCGAGTTTCCTTGACTGTTGGGCGACGACGCAAAGATTTGCAGAAATTAGGAATTCCCTATGTGTTGGTCTGTGCCAAAAGCCTGGATATGTTAGGAGTGCCCAAATTCGAACTGTTTCATGTGAACAGTGATACGGTAGATACTGTTACTCATAGAGAATTGTTCGATTTTGTGGAAGCTTTGGAATAGACTTTGAGACCGAGTGATTACTGTAATTGGACTATTATAGTTGTTCAGTTGACTTTAATCTCCGAAGCCTACCACAAGCATGGTTGCGTAGCGGAAGGGACAGTATACATATAACAGGGGCTTCGGGGGTGTCTGTCCCCACCTCCCGTCCGGAGTCGATTTTTCCAACCCCGTAAGTAATTTTTAGCAAATGTTTCCGATTTTTAAAATATTTCAAACACTAAAATTGCTAAAATCACCTGTAAAACAGCACTTTTCGCATGTATTTGAGCCCAAATTAGTAATTTTTACACGATTTTTAGCACAAAATTGCGATTTTTGAACGTTTTTGTGTACCCTGCCCCAGAATTTGGTGTGCCACACCCCCACCCCTTCCACCAACGGCGGATGATCTATTGGTTGTATGAGGGTATATAATATGCAATGCACCGTCTACCTAAACACCATAACTACTGTTAACATGAACGTGTCTAATACAGTCTGGCACTTAACGCCGTTTATGGTACCGATACCTAGGCTAGTGGCACCATATATGGCAGAGATGGTGCCACTCTGTTCAGATTATGGTGTCGGTATCATAAATGGCGTTAAGTGCCTGACTGTAATAGTGATGCATGGCTAGAACACCAAACCTAAGAGCTTCATCACTCGCAATCTCAGTTCATCGCATGTTTCCCAGGTATCACTGCAGGTTTTCGAGTAGATTTCTTGCTTTTGCAGTCTTCCTCTTTCAGTGTTTCCAACAGCGCAACAAAAACATGTTTCTCCTTCGCTTAAACGCAGCACCCAACTGTGTCGTAGCATCTTCACCACTCTTTCCCATTTCCTTTTGACGAACTTTTCTTCTTCCATTGGCAGAAAGTCGTACGAGAACGCCCAACATAGGTCGTCCAGTACTGCGTCAACTTGCACTTTACTAAGGGAGCAATTGTTTTTTACGCAGCCGTCGTAAAACGAGATATAATTATCGGCCGTATAAATAGATCGGCTTAGAGTGTGCAGATTTGGATCCAACACAAACCATTCAAATTTTCTGTCTGGCCTGAACACACTTTCGCCGGTGCTTATTATCTGAGCTTTCCGATTTCCCGCACTGTCTACGTACTCAAGTTTAAGAGGAAGTCGTTTCTTGCTGCCTGCCAGTGTCTCTCCTGTCTTTTGAATTACGCGCACTTGGTTGTTTTGCGTTTTGTAGGCAGTTTGCACAGGAAAGCCGGGCGCCGAAAACCAGGCGTCCAACATGCGGCCTGCTTGCTTGTGCCCGGTTACCGCGATAATTGCTTCCTTCCACTGAGCCAAACCAGCGTTAGCGAACTGGTACTTAGCAGTCATGAGCCGTAAAAGCTTTTCCAGACTGTTTCGATGACCGAAAGCTCGGAAAATCATGTGAAAAATCATGGGAGGCGCCTGGAAACATGTGCCCTTTACGTCATCGGCCACATAGAATGGCCGGACAACCGGCCAAGTGATGTATTGGTCAGACAACACCCAGTATCTTGCGAGCTGTATCCTCTTTGTGAGGCTCATGTCGACCGTGGTGAAAAGTCTGGAAACCAGGTGCCATTCTGTATAGGCTGTTAGGCCTTCCTGAAACCATTGCCCTAATTATATGGCAGTGAAATATAGTGACAAAGAACGATTCAACCTGTAGACATAACTCGTCCCAGTAGCTGATAGTAAATGAGTTGCCGACCCACTGGTGGACAAGTTCGTGAGTCAGAAGCCCGAGTCGAACACCGATTTGCGCAGTAGAGAGGTCTTGGTCGAGTGAGATGAGGCCATAGTTCTCAATGGCATCAACGGCAAGCAATTTTGTATTTATGAATCCCAGTTGTCTGGTGGGATACCGACTTCCGGTGATGCGCTCCATTTGCTCCAGCACTGGTTGTACTTGGTTCAGTATCCAGGAAAATAATTCTGCTTTAGGGGGATGGAGGGAGAAAATCTTGCTTGGTTTTGAATTACTGAAACAAAGTCTGTGTACGTACTGTACAAGCACAGGCGGCCTTACGGCAAGTGTCTTTTTTCAATTTTGTATCCACTAGTCAATGCGAAGGAGAAAAGATACGTAGGCAAGTGTGGGGTTCTCTCAAAGCAACTGCTGCTCAAGCCGCTCTTAGCAATGACCCAGTTAGACAGAGGTGTGTTGCTATAAGCTTTCACCGATCGTGGATGCTTCAAACACAACTGAAATCTAGCTTTCAGCGCAGGGTGGTCCATGCTGGGCAGCACTTTCCTTGCATCGCGCATCTGAAACAGCGTGTGCATGGCCCACACGTTCTGGTTTGTTGCTTTGTGTGTCAGTATCCCACCAAACCGACCGAATCGACCATCGAATGCTAGCTTCAGCTTGAACTGTCGCTTGCTGCGACTGATTCTCTTTTGAAATTTAACCAAAATAGTATCTCTGTCATGGGCGATGTGCTTTATGCAAATTTCCTTCCTTGATCTGGTCAAACGAATCTGGGTCAGGCTTAGTGTTCCTGCATATAAGTTGAGAGCTATTTGTCGCGTCGGCTTGAGAACTTTGAGCCAAATAGTGACTTTTCCGGTGAAAAAGTTTCTGGTCGTAGTAGGAAAAGTAAGACTGATCTGGTAGTTTGACGGTTTCACTCCCAGCCAGTGATTCTGAGTTGCCACCAACTTTTCGTTAGTTATTCTTGGTCTGTCAAACGAATTTTGATAGAAACGCTTGTTATCAAATACGCGTATCATCTTACGGTAACTTTTGCCGGCTTTCAGCGAAAGGTTTACATCGTCTGACTGTGCCTCTTCCTGTGACCACTCCAGATGAGAGTAGAAACGTTAACAAGGCGGTGAGAGTCATGCTAAAGAAGGCAACTGCCACTGATTTAGTGGTTTGGCTGAGCAAAAAATTTCAATTTTTATACTGCCACGCAAAATGTGGATACCAAATGCATTTTTCTTGCCATCTGTCGTGCCGGGACCTGTTTCTGGAACGCCATTTCATGCAAGAGGTTGTTTGAAAAAGAAGGAAGCTTTTTGCAGCCTGAATATATTGCGTGCATCAGTGAGCTGTAATATACTATCTTTCAATAGCTTGAATATGAATTGGCATCGCTAGAGACCGGTGTCTACAGTACAACAGACTGCACAATATGGTACTTGTTGAATCAAACAAGAGAGAACGTCAAATTTCTTTCCTGAATAAATAAACAGCACACAAAGCCAAACTTTCTTTCTGTAATTCTGCAAGTCTCTCTCTGTGAGGCGTCATAGTTTGTTTTGTTGTTTGGTACTTCGGATATGCAGGTGTGGTGTTTTGGTTATGGTTATGGATGGATGGATTGTCCAGGTGGGGCCGTAGCCCCTGCGTAGGCCAAACTGCGGGGCCATCACGTACGTATGTACGCTCACATCCTGCCATTCCTTCGCAGGCACACATGCTTGGTGTCAGTCTGAGTTGCGCTGGTTAGCTTGGCTGTCCCGTATCTCACAACACATGTGTGGTTGCTATTGTAGCTTTACTAGGTGCAACGGCAGCTCCAGTCGGTTCCCGATTACCTACTGGCTCTCACCAGCTTTCGGTGGCCTGGATTGGGCTTTGTGCCAACGACCAACTCTTTGCGGCAAGAAACTTGCCCCGCCGAGTGGATGAGCGCACGAATTCGCGCATAGTGGTTTAACGACCTAAACTACTACACCAACTCTGCCGGGCCGGCTGTTTATGCTCACAATCACCGTGTTTTACTAATCTGTATTGTTTAATTGCAGCTATTGTTCGTGTGCTTAGTTCTGGTTGGCACTCTCACTGCATCGGATGTCTACAACAGGTGCACAGATCGATGCAACCAGTGTGTTCAGTGCCGCACAGCCTGCATACTGACCTGTACGTGTCTGACTGAAGTAAGCGTGTCAGCTAAAAAATCTAGTAGATTTAGGTATCAAAGCCCCAGATGAGTGTGAGAAACGAATTCAGAGTGGTCTTTGTTGTGGTGTGTCATGCAGAGCAAAGCGGATGAACAAACTTCTGGAGCTGGCCAGCAAGTATGGCGAAGAAGCAGAACAGGCTGTACAACGCATCATCCATACAGAAGCAGGCGCTGCAGCTGAAGACGTTGCACGCAAAGTAGACCAACTGACACTTGGCGCAGAACATGAGCTCTCCTCGACTGGACTGGCATCCACTGCGAGAAAAGGCACCGAAGAGATGAGGCTGAGAACACAGCCATCTAGATCAGAACGTCTGGAAGCCAAGAGAAGCAAATACCTGCAGCGAGCCGAGCCCAGCAGCAAGCAAGAAGTGGGTGTCGTTGGCAGAAAGCAGTCACTGGAAAACCTGGCAATCGGTACAGAATCTGTCGGCCATCAACCAGCTGAAGGATTCGTGCTTGAAGAGATAGCGAAAGACGGGCGATTTGCAAGCGAATATGAAGCAAAAGAGACATCAGCAGCTGCAGCCAAAACCGCCAAGCTGCACGCAGACCAAATGTACCGAGAGGCAGAAGAAGAAAAGGATGTAGAGACAGGTATGAGAAAACTGAAGACTGCGATAACAGCTCAGGCAGATGCAGTGTTGGCGTCCGAAGGAGCACTGCGCGATGCAGTAGAGCTGCTGAAAACATTGGGTTCGCGTGGTATGCAGAAAGCCAAAGAAAAGGTCATGGATCCGTTGTTTATATTTCGCGAGCCTGAAAAACAGGTGAAATGGTGGAGCCGAGTGACAGAAGCAGCGCAAAGATACTTCGAAACTGGTCTTGAAAGGAACGAGCTGTATGAAGCTCTTGCAGCGACGCGCCGCAAATATGCAGACATGTTGGAAGAACATGCACTGTTGGTTGAAGTAGCAGAGAAGATCGGACAGCAAACACCGAAAGAAGTGCATATGCAACCGCTGAGTGCAGAAGCGATTGAGAACGAAGCTGGAGAGGCGTTTAAGATAACTGGTGAGGCCAAGACGGAGGCCAGAGACCTGCTCGATACTCTGGTAGCTGCAGGCGATTCCGCTCAGAACGAGCTTGCCGCCACATCAGGCGATCTGATCGTGCGCGATGCAGTCCAGAAGTATTTCAATACTGTTGCAGTCCTTGAGAAAAAAGCCAGGGAGTTTGAAAAGTCGGTGCCAAACGCTAAGGATTTTTATAGCTGGAAGTCCCTTGCTGATTGATTGCTATGCAAACTAGTTTTCGCTGTTTTGGTGTACGTTCTGTTTGAAGGAGATTAAAAATATCTGAACTTTTCTGGTTGTGTTTTAGTCTTTGATTGTGCATTCATGTAATCCGTCGCTGGTGCTGTAAAAAATTCCACATCCATTACCTGTGTGCAGTGCACGTGCGAAGTGAATCACGTTTGTTTTGTCTGTGCGGAAGTCGTTTCACTAATCAGTTTCGATGCTATTCCTCAATTAGCATTGTTTATCGCTTCTAATTGAATGTGTTTCAATTAGGAGCTCACTGAAATATAATCAGACATGAGACATCCCATCTCTTTATCACAAAGCAAGAAGATGGGTTAACACAACATTTGAGATAGACTGAATCACAGAATTTGAATAGAAGAACAAATAGCTTATAGTAGCTGTTTTCAAAATGTTTTGTTGCTGGGTATGGAGGTGCGTTGTGTTTTGTTGTGTGGCAATAGTTCTCAATCGCAGTTCAGTTTCAGTTAAACATAATGGGTGTGTTTGCGTTGGGAGACTGTTTCACCAACGCAAAGTTCTGCGCAGCTGAAGCGGAACCTCAGATCGAGCAAATTGATTTCAAGCAGCGTCAGGCAATCTGCTGTGTCGAAGACAAGTCAAAGAAACAGACAAAGCTCATGTGTTCAGTTGCAGACAGAGACGGTGATGTACAAGTAAAGTCAAGGGATGAAGGCAGCACCGCACATTCTGCACAAACTTTGACTGACAACAATGAGATGGAAAGCTCTGGAACGTCACCAACAGACACAGTCAGTGAAACTTGCCCAACTGCTCAAAGGATCTTAGTGCCAGAGTCGTTGAGACAAGCTCACACTGAAGCTACAGCTGCAACTGATCGAGCCAGAGCTGATTTTTACAGTGTCAGAACAGCAGATGCACAACTAACAGTTAGTCAGCTAACAGATGCTTTGAGAGCGCAGCGTGAGGCAGCGAAGTGTCATCACAGATTGTTCAGAGCAGCAGAGACGTTTAAGATAAAGCAAGCTGAGCAGGCCCGCCAAGCAGGACCTCAACTCTACTTTTGCAGTGCAGACACTCGGACCAAACACAACCGAGCGTTGGAACTGGAGACCGAACTGGACATTGGTCATCACCTGTCAAGTGAGGCTATGAAGAATGCAGCCAGACACCTGCAGATGCATGTCGGTCTGCTGAAAGACTTGGCCCAGTTGACCCGAAAGCTGGCTGAACAGCCTGAGACTAATCAGACAATGAAGACTGTGCTGGCTGACAGAATCTTACAGCTGGAACAGCTGCAGAAACGACAAATGCTCTCTGGCAGACGGTTAAGTGCTGCTGTGGAAACTCGTGTCAATGACCATGTGTGTGACTTGACTGCAAGAATGGCTGAAATGCAGGCTCAGACTGCTGTGTTCAGTTCTAGGGAGTTGCAGCGCTACAAAGTATTGGAGAAGAGTTTTGCCGCTGCACAGAAACTTCAGAAAGAGGCCACCGACCAGCAGGCAGTTGAAAGTTTGTGATACCGGTTCTTATCATACTGATTTTGTTGGCTTTACTATACATTTCTGTCATGATTCATTAGTAAAATGTCACACATTTTTCCAGTTTAGTCTGTCTGAATTACAGTATTTTATCGGTTGTTTGCTGCCTGTCCAGTACACAAACATGTGCGAAAGAATTGCGTGTAAAGTCAGAGAGTCCTGCTCTGCTCGCCGTCATTTATAATTGAAGAGAGCGATTTCGAGAGGGTTAGAAAGCAATTCTTGCGCAGTGCCCAATTTCAGAAAGTCACTAAATTTATTTACAGCAAGAGATGATCATTTATTTCGCTCTGTTCATTTTTCATTAAGTCAAACCTATTTGCAATCTAATTTTCTTGCATGAGATATCTCAAAGCTAGCTAAATTTGCAGTGAGGTGTAATACACCTACACTTGTGTCACTTTACTTGATGAAAAGCATGCACACAGACTAAGTCAAATGTTGTATGTAAAGGTTTGAATTTTAGACTTGCGAACGACTTGATATCTTTCCAGCCATTCATCGTCCGAAGTGTCCGTCTGAGGCAGCCGACGTTGTTTCTGTAGAGTCAGTGAGCACAAAGTGAGCGGGTGAAGGATTTTGCGGAAAGCGGTTCTGAAGTCCCGCGAGAACATGGCATAAATTATTGGATTAAGCGCCGAATTGCTGTAGCCCAGCCAGAAGCAAAAAGAAAACAGCGTCTCTGGGATGCATCCGCTGTAAATGTAATTGTTTACGGAACTCTCGCGCGCACAGTTCCAAGTCAATCAAATCAATTACTATCACAAATAGACTCTTGTTTACATAAATAGCCTACACAGTTAATCCAATCATCTCATGGCTCAAACGCTAAAATTGTGTTTAATATTGGTGGTTTGAAGAATGAAACTAATGAATACGTTTTGTTGACATAAACTGTCTCACACAATCAAGCCAATTAAGCGAACAAATAACCAACCTGTGCATTGTACACCAGTCATAGGCTTGCAGCACATAGATGACGAAGAACGGTAGCCAACACACAATGAAGCAACCCATCACCACCCCGACCGTCTTGGCAACTCGTGTCTCAGCCTGCTGAATCTTGCCGCGGTTCCAGTCCTGACTCTTGCGGGTTGCCATTCGCGCTTGTCTTTGGTATTCGGCAAGCAGTGGCGATGGACACTGCGCGCCTCGGTAAAACAAACGCAAGTGAGACCGAACTCCGGCACTGCGACGCTTTGACACCCGACTCAAGATCTGCTTCACCTGCAAGATTTGAACTCAACCCTGTGGTCTGGGATTCTAGTACTGCTTGAAGAGTACTTGAAGTCTACTTGAAGGAAGTCAGTGAAGGCCTGAAAATAAAAACCTACTCTAAGGTCCACCATTTCATCAGTTCCCTGGGTTTCCTCGATCCAGGGCAGTGAAGCACCTGACACCACACTTGCCCTTCTCGAGCTCTGAATAGTTTGTGTCATGTTGGCACTGACTGAGCGGCGTCTCAGCAGATCCCTCTGTGCCCTTGGACATGAGGCAGTCTGGCGACAGCTGAGCTTGCGATTTCCCTTGCTTGTTAGCACTCCAGACAAGCCCACTTCTAAATGGCCTGCCAAACTAGCCTTGAGCAGTTCGCTCTCTCCATCCCCTGGTGCCAAGCTGTTGCCTCCTCTGTGCACTCTAAGCACGGCTTCCTCAGCCTTGCTGCCACTGGCCAGACTGCCGCTTTTGATTGATTTGTAGCCAGTTCTCAGAGACACTTGTACCTTGCGAGCCTTTCGGTAGATGCCCCAGTTGAGTCCCAGTATGAGCACAAGCGGCACGAAAAAGGAGCCCAGTGCAGAGTAGATCACATAGCCGGAGGCGTTGTTCATTGGGGTGCAGATGCACAGTGGACCACTGTGATTGGTCAGCGTTAGATTGCCGACCGATGAGTGGTCGTCAGTGAGATTGGAGATGAGAGGTATGAGCAAAGGCGGCAAGCAGATGAGAAAGGAGATGAGCCAAGCAGCAGTGACCAAGATGCGTCCCATGCGTCGCGAAGAAATGAATTTGTATCTGATGGGCCGGGCCAGTGCCATGTACCGGTCGCAGCTGATGGCCACCAGATTGTAAATGCTAGCAGTGCACAGCCAGACGTCCATGGCCAGCCAGATCTGACACCAGATTGGACCATAGAGCCAGTGTTCTCTGAGAGCCTGGTTGGAGATGGAGAAGGGCAGCACCAGCAGACCAATGGACAGATCGGACAGAGCCAACGAAGTGATCAGGTAGTTGGTGGTGGTGTGCAGTCGCTCGGACACTACCACTGCACACATGACCAGCGAATTGCCGAGAACCACCACCAGATCGATGGTGATCAGAAATACAAGCACCAGAATAAAACGGCCACTCCATAGGTCGACTCGGTCCAGCGACTGCCAACAGGAATCGGAGCCATTCGATTGCATGACTCTGGTTATAGCCACTGAAGCGCACACACACGCGTTCCTTTATGGCACTTTGGGATAATTAAATGCGGCAGCTAAGGTAAGATTAGTTCTCAGGGCCGCACCTGAAGCAAATAAGTCTTTGATCAAGCTATCCTTGCGTAGGAGTAGAGTTGTAAATTACCTTAGATTTTAAAGATTTTTGATAATTTTTCAGTTGATTTTGAAGTTTGGACATTTGATTGAGTTTTTGTGAAGTCATTTTCTAATTAGCTCTAGGTTTTCGAACTACTTTGGCAACTTTTACGAACGACCCAGTGAGCAAGTCTTCTGAAATCAGCTTTCCGAAAGTTTTGGAGATTAAACACTAAATAGTTCACAGAAAATTCACTGCATTAACAGTTCTAAAGGCTCTAAAGGAAACAAGTTCGAGTTTTGCATTTGCTATCAACTTATGTAGCTTCGCAGTTTTCAGCCTAGACGCGTCCAGCATGCATTAGCTCTACATCATTAGTCCGATTGTTTAGATCGTCTGCGATTTTTGTTCAAAGCAGAGCGCCTCGCTTAACAAGCCTATAAACATAGTTGCAGAAGGCAGTTTGGTGATAACGTAATAGTCTTCGGCTTCCGAAATCAATTTCCCTAAAAGCACTCTGAACTAGCGAAAGCGTATTAGAATGTCTGGCGCGATAATAGCGAAATACAGGCAGTCTAGAATTCCCTGCGTGACTTGTCGATTAGCAGCAAGACATATTGAGGCTGTACCAGGAAGGGGCAGTCTTGGCTTCGAATAGTACGAAACACCTAATGAAACCGCTGGGTTCTTATTCATGCAATAACTCAATAAAGTTCTGGCGCTATAAATATCCTATCTGCGTCTGCTTATAGATTTCTGGCTTAGAAGGAAACTACGTAAACATTGCTTTTAACAACACACACACACAAACAGACAGCTACAGTAGCTAGGCCATTCTGTCAGGACCCAGGGTATACCTTGGGACGCAGGTTCGAATGCAGTCACGTCACTAACTAGTCCCCAAACTGAAAGCTTAGACTCGCTCATGCCATCAACTAGGCTTTAGACTATGGGTTTTTCGGAGAGTTTAAAACTTCCTTAACAGTTTTAGACGCTAGTAAAGGAACTTCAGTTATACAATAGGAACCGAAGCTCTTCGATGGTTGTTGTGTTCTTTGTTATTTTAGCTATCATGTTAGAGCATGAGAACCAACCAACTTTAGTACTTATTTCCGGCTTTCTATCTTTTCATAGCAACAAAGGTACTTTGATGCTAAGGCAAAAGCAGACCTGTGTTCTGTTTTCTGTGTTCAAGCAAGCGAGTGTCAATCATCAGCTTCAAAGTAAAGCGCACTGGGCGAGAGCGATCTTACAAAATACCTCTAAAATATATTTACCCGTACAACAATGGAGAAATGCAGCATGCGCCAACGCCAGATCTCAGTTTGAAACTAAAGGACAGGCTCGGTAATCAGAAAACTGCACAACAACAGCACTTTTATCCTTCTGGGTTGGACGTCCGGCTAGTGAAAGATGACTCACAGTCTTGCAAACAAGCGACATCTGCCGATGCTGCTCCATGCAAATTTATAGGAGCGCAGAGCTAGCAGAACACAGTTTCTAAAGGTCAGCAGCTTATTTACTGATCCTGCGTAATGCAGAATAACAGCAGATTAAAAATCTCACTGACGTTTCGCAGGTGCTTTGAATACACCGAGCCGAATTAGCGTTTGCGTTATTACCAAACGCCATGAGAATGTGGCATGGTCTGTTTGTACTAGAACAAGTGGACAGCTTTTTGTCAACCAGAAAGCTACCCTAGAAGTGACTTGCGGGAAGACAAAGGAGAGACAGCTAAAAATAAGTACGCGGAAGCAGAGAAAAGCAAACAAAGTTGACAGGAGAGAGGAGAAGTGAGCTGCAGCTCAAATGGAACCGGCTGCTAGAGCTGAACGTTCGTTTCAGCCGCTGGCCGGACCTTTTGACGAGCCGCAAAACATAATTAGAAGCCGGCAGTGAAAAGCGAGAACCAGATTCTTGAGCTTATTCGCGAGCTCAAAGCTAACTCACTCGTGCACTAATTGGGAGGGAAATTGACTCAATTCCCTGCCCTCAATGCCTTTATACGACTCAATTCACACACGCAAACACACAAACGCACAAAAGAGTGCTTTTAGCAGCTCAATGCAATTAGTTCTTTTTGCTGAAAAAAATACAAATCAATATCTTTCCTAAGTTCTGTTTACTTAAAAGTCAGGAATCAAGCGAGTCAAAAACTGAGGAGTGCTTGCTAGTCCAAGTATACATACGTACATACTTCTTTCTCATTCTGATCATGAACTATTCCTGTTTATGTGAGCAGAGTAAACAATAAGTTCAATCGGAAAAGAACAGAAGAAGCGGACAAGACCTGATCATTTTTAAAGATTTGCATACTTTGCCAAAACGGTCATTAGTCAGGCAGTTTTGATGAATGTTTTGCCTACTACAGAAACCACCAGACTGCAGTTTCATGTGGCACAGTTTATCGAACCCTGAAAGCGGCTGCTTCGCGACCGTATGGAGCAGGGCTGTAGCTCAAAAGGGACTGTAACCACCCTACACCATACATGTAACAGGTCATCCGCCGATGGGGGATGGGGCTTGGGGGGTCTGGCGACGGCCGGGGGGGGGGTCTGAGCCAAAATTTTGGGGGAGGGGGGTGGGCACTAAACAACGCTCACACATCGAGAAAAATCGCAATTTTTTGGCTAAAAATTGCCAAAAAAACGCTAATTTGGGCTGAAATACAGCTAAAAAGTGCTGTTTTTCAGGCGATTTTGGCAATTTTTGTGTGTGGAAGTGTAAAAAATAGCACAAATTTGCCCGTAAATTTACTTGCCAGAAAAATCGGAGGGGGGGGTCGGTGAAATCGTCTCGGGCGGGGGGGCATAGGGGGGGGGGCTGGCCTAAGTCGGGTGGGGGCAGACCCCCCAGACCCCCCTGTTACATGTATGCCCTACACCCTCTGGATGCGCCACTGGGCCCACCCAGTAGCATAAATTTTACTAAAATACATATCAGAGGAAGCTGCTTGCTAACACAACTTCTTGAATTTCAAAGCGTTGGCTAGATCAGTAAGCGTGAAGGAGTAACCTCTAGCATAGATATAGTCTACAAAGTCTTCATCGTTATTATAAATGCTGACAATTGCAGGCGCATGGTAGGTGTTTTCGGGCCACCAGTGCAACTGAAAGGGGGAGAACTCAGCGTAACTGTAGTGGAGGTCGGGGTGCACATCATAGTGCATCAACTCCCATGTGCTAGTGCCATTGTTCCCTTGTTCGAAGCACATTTTTTTCCATTTTCTCAGTTTGCATCTGAAGAATATTGTGATTCTGCTGGCCAAAGATTAGGAGCTTAGTACTGTTATTTTAATAGTGAAATTTTATTTTAATTTAATATTAATATAATAGAACTAGCCGATTTTAATTTTAATTTAATATTAATATAATAGTCCCCTGTTAATTTTAATTTAGATTTAATATTAATACTATTAAATAACAATTTTAATAGTATTTTAATAGCATTTTATTAGTAGATTCTAAAATGAACTTAAAAAGTTTTGGACACACTTTAGCGAATTGGTGAAACAACATCTTTTGCTAGTGTAAGTTGAAAATTTAATCAGAGATCCAACTTACGTAGAAGCATTTTTCTCTGTAAATTCATGACCATTCTTTTTAAAATGACTTTGTCTGAACATGGTTTTAAGCATACATTGTACATGTAACAGAGGAGTCTGGGGTCTGCCCTGTACTCGAGTAGGCCAGACCCACCGGATGGGGACCCCTCCTCCAGACGACCTTTCCGACCCCCATTCCGATTTTCTGGCAAGTAATTTTTTGAGCATTTTTTGCGATTTTCTGCAATTTCAGACACAAAAATTGCCAAAATCGCCTGTAAAACAGCACTTTTTAGCTGTATTTCAGCCCAAATTAGCGATTCTTCACCTTTTTAGCAGAAAAATTGTTATTTTCTTGCGATTTTTAAGCGTTTTTTAGTGCCCAACCCCTCTCAAAATTTGGGCTCAGACCCCCCGGCCGGCGCCAGACGCACCAACCCCGTCCCCCTTCCGCAGATGACCTGTTAAGGTATTCGAAATTGCATTCGAGCAGAACCTACAATGTAGGCATTAAAATTTGAAAGAAAATATTGATGCATAGTTATAGAGACATTTTTGACAGGAAAGACTGTTACATAGTTTATTGAGTAGATTGGTCCTTTTGTCAGTCGTGCCTATTACTGAGAAAAGTTCCACAGTTTCCAAGATTCGAGATTCAGAGGGCTGTCACCTTCAACTTTTATCATTTTCTGAGGTAAAATTCTGATTTAACTTCTAGTATTGTAGGTAACTTCTTCATTGTCAAACAAGGTCAAACTATTAAAATGCTATTAAAATACTATTAAAAATAACTTTTAATATTCAGCCCCTCTTTGTATTTTTAATTTAATTTAATATAATAGTAGGCCCTCTATTTTAATATTATATAGATTTAATACTATTAAAGTGGCACTATTAATAATAGTTTTATTTTAATATTAATATATTAAAATAACAGTAGAGCTTAGCTTACTGAATGTAATCAGGATCGAAGTGATGATTTGGTGTGGTCATGTGAAACCAAACCATCTTCTTGTCAAAGCAGATCGTGTTCTGTTCTAAAGATTGGTTGATATGGCTTCAGGTGGACTTGGGGTGAGGTGGGCTACTTGGCAAACCCCATGGGTTGTTTAAATTTGCAAACAAACAAAGCATTTTATACAGTGTGGCCAAAAAAAGACCGCCTGGCCATTTTTCGAGTTTTACTAATAATTTCAAATGGCCGCCATTCCGTCAATTTTCAACCGAATAAAAGATTTTTGGCACGATTATTATTATTTGTTAAGAATTTGTTTTGGCCAAAGTCCTAGCCTGCTAACCTCTGTATCCTGAAGTTATTCCCCTCCGAAATGAACTCCCCGAATTTTCAGACGTCAAATTTGAACATGTTTCAACAACAAAAAAGTTCCGATAAAGGGTTCTTGAGATATTTACGCTCAAAGTTGACGTCTGAAAATTCGGGTCCATTGATTTCGGAAGGGCATAAGTCGAGGCTATTGAAGACTAGCAGGCTAGGACTTGGCCAAAACAAACTTTTAAGAAATAATAATATTCGTGCCGGCCGTGCCAAAAGTCTTTTCATTAGGTTGAAAATTGACAGAATGGCGGCCAATTGGAAATAATCGGAAAACTCGACAAAGGCCAGGTGGTCCTTTTTATCGCCAACAGTGCATATAGTTAACTAAATAATATAAAAAACGGAGCAAAACTTTTTGTCTCTACTGGATTAGATAAAACTTACTCCACATTCCAATCGCTCTGACTTTGTCCCCATAGGCATCTATCAATGGCTTACAGTCATGTCGGTAAGGAAGACTGAAGTCGAAATAGTCATAATTTGAGCAGCAGTTGATGCCGGTGGTGCTGACGTAATGTTCCGGTTTTTTCTTAAACATTTCTTCATGTTCAAGTAACATCACATGCAATGGACAAGGATCTAAAGTGTAATTATCACGAAAGTTTCTTGAAGCACAAATACCTGGGGGAGTGGTTGATGTTTTGTGGACACAAGTGCTTGAGCAGTCTTCAAAACAGTAGTTCCAGTCTCCAGGGTACTGACTGATTTTGACGTGACACCAGGGAGCGCGTGCTCCCCAGGTCATTCTGCAGTGGTTGTAATGCTCTCCTTCCAAAAAATACTTCTTTTTCTCATCCGCGAACCAATTTCTGCACTCTTGTCCGGTTAAGGTTGTGTTCTTTGTCCCAGTGTAAATCAGAGGAGCTACAGTAGAGTTTCTGGCACACTCAGCCGAATCAAAATAAGCACAGTTGTTGGGCTCGTCCACACACGAATAGCCTAAACCACAGCACTAACTAACTAAAAATCCTTCAAATTCGATATTTTGAAAGATATCGTAATAGAATGTGTTTCTGCCTGCCCCAAAAATGCAAAATTACAAAGAAAAGAACGTGATCATAGGGAATTTTCTATAAAAAATCAACTAAGCTGGACAAAAAATACCGATTCCTAAATACCTGGGCTTTCCCAAAATAATCGGTGTACCCGGTATGAGTATATATAAAAATACCTGGAATCGGTAGGTTTCCCAAAAATACCCAGTTTTCGGTATGGGTTCGGTATACCCAATCAACAGTAATTCCGTTTAGTTCGGCTCATTCCGTTCCGTTCCATTTCACTCTGCTCCATCTGGTCCATCCCGGTCCCGTTATTGTATTAGGATATAGTATTTACAGGGTCCGCCAAAAAAAAACAACCCAGTAGATTTTTTCGCTGTAGTAACCGCAAATCTCAACCGATTTGAATGAATCCGTTTTTAAATGAAAGATAAATGAATCCTTAAAAGATTGCTGAAATTTTTATTAATGTACTCTGCTTACTTCCTGAGATATACGCCCTCAAAGACAAAACAGTGATTTTGGCAATGAACAAGAGTGATAAAGAACAACCCAGCAGATTTTATACTTTTGCAACCATGAATCTCAACCGATTTGAATGAATCCTTTTTTGAATGAAAGATTGATAAATTCTTCAAAGACTGGTGCAATTTTTATTGAGATTCATAGTTTAGTTCTTGAGATATTTGCCCTCGAATTCGAAACAGATTTTGGCAAAGAACAAGAGCGATTCCGTTGCATTTCATAATAAAGCAGATTCCTACTGCTGGGGCTAATGATACTTTAGTGTTGAAGTAAACCGAGTTTCTGTGTCACCAGTAAAGCCTTCAATAGCCCTTAGCAGTAGCAGGAATCCGTTCTGTTATGCAGTTCAACGGAATAACAAAAATCCCTTTTGTTCATTGCCAAAATCATTGTTTTGTCTTTGAGGGCGTACTGTATATCTCACGAACTACAGCAAGCAGAGTACATTAATGAAAATTTCAGCAATCTTTTAATGATTTATTTATCTTTCATTTAAAAACGATTCATTCAAATCGGTTGAGATTTGCGGTTGCTACAGCGAAAAATCTGCTGGGTTGTTTTTTTTGGCGGACCCTGTATACGTACTTGGGAATGTATCCTGGCATGCATGGTAACAAAACTCCCATAGCCTATGTCCAGATTGCTCCGGATCAGGTGCAATATAACACCAAGGTGCTCTTCTGTAGTAGCCCGATGTTACACGACAATGATTGTGGTTGAAGTCGCTGGATTCCCCGAGTATGTCAGATTGACGCCACTGCAGGCATGGCTTTCCAGTCCTTGAATGGCTTTTTCTGCCTGTGTAGGATCCAGTGTAGCACCTCAGAGTGCTCTGATGGGCGCAGCCTTTGGCCTCCTCTACACAGCCGGCTGAAATTTTCAGTTGGATTGAAAAAATAATATTTGCGCAAAAAGCAAAAATGGAGCTCAATCGTTCTGTAGGTTAATTTTTAGTGAAAAGCAAGGCAGATATGGTCGAATTTTGAGACTTTTGAGTATTTTGAGAGACTCAAGCATCTACTCACCACACCATACATGTAACAGGTCCCGGCCGGAGTGGGCGGAGGGGTAAGGGGTTTCGCCCAGAGGGGGTCTAAATTTTCAAAAAGCTCCAGAACGCCCGGAAATGCGTTTTTAGCACGTTTTTTAGTAAGGAGGCTAAAAAACGCTATTTTAAGCTGCCAAATAGCGTTTTAGAGCTAACAACAAGCAAAAAATGATAAAAAGGACTTCAAAACACACCGATTTCTCAGCAAACATCAGCAGTGGAAATGCCAAATTCGGTTTCCAAACTCTTTTAAAGCGAATTTTAAGCTAAAATTTAGTTATTTCAGAGCCAGTTTGTTAGTACTGGAGCCGCCACTAGTATTTGCATTTTTTGGATCGGGGTCCCTAAACTGTCTCGGGTGAAGGTGAGGGGATTTGGCCTTCCTAGCTTTGGGGGTAACCCCCAAACTCTCCTAGTACATGTATGCCACTCACGTTCTTCAGGACAGTCTTCAAAGCAGTATTGCCAATATCTGTCCCGTCTGTAGTATTTCGTATAGCACCATGGTCCATGACTGTCGCTGGGGTTTCTGCAGTAATTGTGGTCCCCAATAGGGTAGTTTGTGCCCATCCAGTTTATGCATTTCCGTCCGGTGGCTGTTATCGTTTTGTTGCCGACATAGGAAAACAAACTTCTGCAAACCGGCCTTCCCATGAAGCAGCATTGCAATTTTTCATCCACACACGCTTGTCCCACAAATACCAATGCGCGAAACTCTAGTCACTTTTGCACTTTATTTTTGGCCAATGACTTATCTGATGAATTATTATTACTATTGAGTACTCAGCCAGTCACATAGGCTTTCCTCCAATCCAAAAATCACTCAAAACGTTGTGTCAGAGAAATTTATTACGTGAAAGACATGCTTGGTTAAGTATTCTGAGAGTCCAATTTACCCAGTAAGGCCAGCCGCAAGGTTTAAAGCAATGTTCCCATCCATCTTTGCAAGCTTTCAATGTCCTCACAGAAACACCAGGGAGCACTGCTGGATTTGGTGACTCTGCAGTAATTGTAGTGTTGGCCATGCATAGAGTAGTGATGCCTTTGACCTTTTGTCCAATGCTTGCATTGCTTTGCAGATACGGTGTAATTTCTGTTGCCTGTGTACAGTCCTTGGAAACAAGCCTCAGTGCCATCGTATGCACAGTTGAGGAGTTCATCCACACATGCGTATCCTGAAAGCTTTTGGTGAAATAAAATTACATCAGCCAGAACTCAGTCGAAATATCTCTAAGTCGAGCCATTTGGGGTCTGCAGTTTGGCACCTACCTTACCTGGCTACTTATTCAGACATCGCGGAAAGCAGATTCCCATGCATCTTCGCCGGTGTAACACAAAGGAGCATGAAGGTATCCAGGTATATTTCTACAGCAATTGTGTTCCCTAAACCATACTTTCCGCTTGCATCGAGTTCCACGCCCATTGTCGGTCAGTGCTGAGTGAGATTTTAGTTCCCTCGTAATTGACCAGGCTGCTGCGTGTGCAGCATGCTGGTTTCCTTCGAAGGTTCGTTCAAGTCTGCTAATCGATCATCTGTACTCTTGTTTCATTATCTGCTTGATTTGTTTCAATAAAATAGACTGAAATCTGTAACGCATGGTTAAGCGGTGTGCAAGGAGGGTAAAGCACTCTTGCCAGTGTTTTCCATCGTGGCTGTAGTAGCACCAGTGCACGCTCCCAGTGGTTATCTGCACACGATTCCCAGGCGCTCGGATGAAACGGATTTGCTGATCGACAGTCCAGGCCGTGACACTTTCTGCCGCGATTATCCCTGTTCTGGGGCCAGCGTAGTCGCCAAGGTGATACATTGGTTTATGCTCGCGCACTTCGCAATCTTTGTTTGTTGTTAGATGTCCTCTACATTGACCCCCTAAATGCATTCTGGTTCAGTTCAGTTACGCGTCAGGGAAGTTTTGCTATCCGCCCTATAAGGCGCCAGACAGTTGTTAGCCCTGAATTAGAAATTTGAACTGAAGCTCTCAAACGATTCTTTCGCCAGTTCGTGTTCAAGCTGTGCAAAAATAGCAGACTTGTCAAGGAAGGTGACTCACACCAGCCAGCGTGTACTGGCTGTAGCTGTAGTTGCAGATAGCCCAATACCTGGAAGTCGCAGCAAGCTTCATCTTTAGAGCATAGTTTTGTGAAAATCCTATTCGCTAGTATCTGAATACTTTATCACCCATCAAGCAGTTTGGCGGCTTCTGCAGATTAGATTACTATTGTCATTTCTTTTGGTCTGCCTGAATGACGGTTTAGTTTGGTAGTCGTGTGTGATCAATAACATTTTCATAGAGCCAGCCAGGCCACTCCGTGCAGCAAACCGATCCAGCTGAGCTGGAAATAGCTAAAGAACAATGCTGAAAGAAACTGGTTGGGTGGTTTGCATTCTGTTGCCTTCGCTTAATATCAGTGTGCTCAGGTATTCCATGCTACTAAATTGAACGTAGTTTAACTCTAAATTGGGCGTCTCTAAAGGCACATTCAGGAGATCTCTCGGTTTCTGTGTGGACAAAAATTTTCGTTCTCTTGTATCCGTTCGTCTCTAGCTGCCAAAGTGCTTGACATGGCCTTTCTGGGTTTCAACACGAAGCCAGCATCTAGAACTACGGTAGCCAAATTGCAAAGTTGGAAGAGGCGTAGTTACGCTGCTGATATTCGTTTAAAATAGAAAAGTAGGCTAAATATTGAAGGGCAAGTCTAGTGGCTCTGAAATAAATAGCAATGCATGCATTTCACTGTTCTTGGTTGGATTGCCCTTCACTGCAGTTCATCTATCGTCATACTTGTCTGTTTAGCCCGGCAACTGCAGCAAGAGTGGTGGAAAAAGAATCGGGTGGCGTAAGTAACATTGTTGTGTTTCGTTAAAAAGTAGGTTCAATACAGTTTTTCTAAGAAAGCATTGATTGTAACGCACTGTCCCCCATTAGCAAAAAACCCACCTGATAACATAAGAATAAGGATTGACCCCAAAGTTTAGTCTTAACTTATCCTAAGCCTAATCCCCCGACTTATGTTGGAGCCAACTGACTAGAAAAAAAAAAAAAAAAAAAAAAAAATAAAAAGGGGGGGGGGGGGGGGGGGGGGGGGGGGGGGGGGGGGGGGGGGGGGGGGGGGGGGGGGGGGGGGGGGGGGGGGGGGGGGGGGGGGGGGGGGGGGGGGGGGGGGGGGGGGGGGGGACATAGAAGTTATAAAATAGAAACCGGTGGTCTCCAAATTGTTGGGGGTGTAGCGTTTTTGCATCAAAATTCATGGAGAAGTGCAAATGCATGCCGCTTCCCTGGCAATTTGACAGCGAACATTTATACCTTAGCTTTGTACGGCGATATACATTTCTTGAGCTTTTGAAAACCGAGTAATGAATTGAAGTGCGATTATGAACTGAACAATTACAATCTATTAAAAGTGAAATGTTCACATCCAACAGGCGGCATGTCCACCTGTGGACGACACACACTAGCCACCAAAGATATTGGTGTGCTAAGAAGGGCAACAACGTATGCAGTAGGGGAGACTACGACAGATGGTAAGAACACCACAGTGAAGCGCAAGAAGTGTCTGCCCTGGACAGTCAGTCAGCAAGCCTCGTTGCGTTCTTGAGAAAGTAAAATACCACCTGCCAAATAACCTCGGGAAATTCGGCTCCCTGGTGCATCATAAACAAAAACGAAACGGTTAGATGACTGTTTTCTTCCGTGCCTCCACCCAGAAACCTGTGAGCACACATAGTTTAGAAGTAGCTGCACCTGCCTCCCTCAATTTTAAAAGATTTAGACATGACAAATGCATGAATGAGGAGCAGCAGTGTGCCTTTGAGGGAGCTATGCATGCACAACCTATTACCCTGGCCAATATAAGGGAATGCGAAATCTGACACGCACTGAGAGACTTTACTTGGGTTTGACCTCTGAGGAACAGAGGGATTCACAACCTCTACAACGCCACTGACAACTACTGGAGGAACTGGAAATTTCGTTGACCCTGCCCCAGTCTGGCAGCCATCGGGTCCGACACTCTGGGAATACTGCTCAGCTTCCACGATGTCGTGATCCATGGCCCGGTATTTCCCTATGCCTATAACAGTCAGGCACTTAACACCGGTTTTTATGGTACTGGCACCATATATGGTACCTGGCGCCCATGGTAATAGCGGTAAACGGCGTTGCGCGCCTGACTGTATTAGGTGCCGAACAAAATAACCTGAGCCTGAATATCACCGGTTCAAAAATTCAGGTTACTACCAGTGCTGACGAAAACTGCCCTTAACTGCGCGTACTACCATACTGAAGCTTGCATTTTGTGCAAGTACACAGGCAACAGAAACCACACCCTCTCTGGCTAACTGTGCAAAACCTGACAGCCACCCGCAAAGACAGAACTGGTGGGATGCGTGGTGAGCACTACAATTACTGCAGAGTTACCATCCGCACCCATGCTCCCTGGGTGCTGGTGTGAGGACCCCAAAGCTTGCAAAGACGGATGGGAATTACTGTTATAAACGATGGTAACGGTCTTACTTTCTGCAGGTTCAACTTCTTTTACCTGCACTGCACGTGTTTACCAATTGCACAGTAGGGGCCGTCCATAAACTACAACGTTCAAAAAATACCAAAATTTTGCACCCCACCCCCCCTCCCGACGTTTTCATTTTTTCGCTTTCAGCACAACCCTCTCAAAAACCTACAACGCTTTTGGCCGACCCCCAGGCTAAATTTGGTGTAAGGGACTAAATCCCACTGAAAACACAACAACGTGTACATATTATTGTAGAATCAAATGAAATAACTTTTGACAAAGTGAACTGCCATTTTGGCAGTTGGAAACATGGCTTCGAGTTTTCCTTGTAATATACTTTCCGACATGAGTTTCAGCAATTAAAAACATCGACGGTTTCAATGCCAACCAACTCACCTCCTGCCACGTTTTCCGTCAGTCCAACCAGCCACCCCACCCTTCCTGAACGTCAGAAGCGACAATGATGATGACGATGACAATGACAGCAATGATGATGACGATGACAATGATGATGACAATGACAATTACGTTGACAAAGATGATGACGATCACGATGACACCGATGATGATGATGGTGATGATGATGATTTCGGTTCGAATTTGATAGGTTATAGACAAGCATATTAGAATTTGAGAGCAAATGCTAACCGTTTGCAGGCAGGTGTGCGTAAACGAAAACCATGCGCAACTTCATGTGGGGACAACCTGTGTGCCGGAACTTCTCTTTCATGAATAGCAACTAAAGCACAACAGCCATTTTTCTAAAATGAAGATTGGATGAAAATGTAAAGACCAGTGAATTTGGAACCATATCTTCTGCAGAAAACCCAACCAACGTTACGGGCCATGGTGCTACACCAAAATACTATCTACATCAGAAAGAATGGCAATACTGCTTTGAAGACTGCCCAGTGGGAAAAAATGCAGCATTGTCTTAGAGAAATAAAAAAACAGATGGAAAGCTGGTCATTGCAAGTATGGAATGGCCAGGCACGTAGTTGCTGCAAGCGGTTTAAAAAGATAGACAGACAGACAGACAGACAGACAGACAGACAGACAGACAGACAGACAGATGGAGGGAAGGAAGGAAGGACAGACAGACAGACAGACAGACAGACAGACAGACAGACAGACAGACAGACAGACAGACAGACAGACAGACAGACAGACAGACAGACAGACAGACAGACAGACAGACAGACAGACAGACAGACAGACAGACAGACAGACAGACAGACAGACAGACAGACAGACAGACAGACAGACAGACAACATAATCAAAAGTCGCATATGCATACTGCATGTGTATGCATTCCCTTGCCAAGGGCAGTGGAGAAAAGATAGAAAGAGAGAAGCATTTTTCACGCAGAAGAGGCCAGAGACTGTGGCATCAGAGCACCCTCAAATGCCACATCGGTTCCTACAGA